>WNGS01088295.1:8668-20065 GCA_020271785.1 Procambarus virginalis
GATAACATTTTGCTTTATGGCCTCATGACCTAATCTTTTCCAGCTTTTCCTCGCCTCTCTTAACAATCTGGCTCCTTCTATCCATTTCAAAGTTGAGTGGGAATCTAATTCCCTCCTTCCTTTTCTTGATGTTCATGTTCACAGCTCTGTGTCTGGGTTCTCTTTCCTCTGTCTACCGTAAACCCATGCATAGTGCATGTACATTCACTTCTTTTCCTACCATCCTCCTTCTGTTAAGAAAGTGTCCTCGTCTCTCTCTTCTCCGCGCTCTACGCATCAGCGACCTCAGTTTCTTGATTCTGAAATTTCCTTTATCTACAATCATTCTCTCGCCTTGGTTATCCTTTGCATTTCATCAACTCTGCCTACTCTCAAGCTAAACGAAATTTCTTTCATCCTAAACCTGCTTCCAACACTAGTAGCACTGTACTATGCCTTCCCTTCATATCTGAACTCAAACTTTTACCAATACCTTTCGTCCTCTTGACATTAAACTCGCCTTTCGACAAACTAACACACTTCGTAGCAATCTAGTTCACACTGCTCCTCCTGCTTCTAATGCTGCTGGTGTCTACTCTATTTCCTGTTCATCTTGTCCTCTCCAATACTTTGGCGAAACTGGCCGTACACTGAATGACAGACTTAAAGAACACAAGAGAAGTGTTAAGTCTGCAGACACTAACAATGCTCTCTTCTGCCATGTGAGGGATTCTAATCATCCCATTGATTGGTCTTCCTCCAAAATAATCTTTCCTGCCTCTACTCTTCACAGACGCCGTCTTGTAGAATCGGCTCTTATACACAATGTACCCAACATGAACTTGAGTCCTGGCTTTGTTGCTGTGGACTCTTCCCTTTCACAGTACATACTCAAATGCTCTAATCTTTCTAACAAACGTGACTTAACATAAGCTTACCCCTTCCATTTATCTTTCTTTCTCTTTCATTTTCTTTCTCTCTTCTCCCCCTTTTTCTGTTCATTGTCTTCTCCTACACTCCTTGCTATCCTCTGCTTATTCCTATTACCTTTCCTTCGGTGGTTATAATGGGAGCTGCCTCGTATGGGCCAATGGGCCTTCTGCAGTTCTCATTATTACTACTATTCTCTACACCTTACTTTCCTCTTCACCTCTCTCTTGCCTATTTATTTCCCGTTCTCTACCTCCTCATCACAAGCGACTTGAGAATGGTCCAGGACGGACCGATACGTCGTCGTCCCTTCACTTCTAGTGTGTGGTCTGGTCAACATTAAGGAATTAGCATACGGTTTTGGAAGTCAAGTAGCACTCTATGGATATAAATCTTCCTTTTCGAGGTTGGCCTCAGAAATTTTGCGTAATCACATGTGTACCTGAGGGACCTGGAGGTCGCTGCCTTCCATTGGGGGACAAACTCTATATATCAGCGAGAGGCAGTACACCAACCAAATAGATTTACACAAAATATTTTTTTTTATTAAGACTACTCAATAGTTCGGTCGCTAGAGCTTCGTCTTAAACGTGTGGGTTCCACGTTCGAGTCTCCTAGAGCCCAGTGAATGGAAGATTTACACAAATTATAGATTTGCTAACCTCGTAGTGAGCTTCCAGGAATAAAAGGTTCCCACAAGCCTGTGCAGCCTTAGCTGCACAGGCATCAGCCACTTGATGCACGAATATTTTAACACATTTTCTATGAGCAAATTCTTTGGGGAATGCAGGGATTCGAACCCTCAACCTAGGTACTACAAACACACACACACACATATATGTGTGTTCCCCTCAGCGCAGATCGCCGGTCCCATATACATTACTGCCCTCAACGACGCGGTATCGCGTGACCAAAGAGCCGAAGCTCAACCCCCGCAAGCACAACTAGGTGAATACATCCAGATCTCTTTTTTTGGGGGACAAGAACATGAGTCTTACAAAATGTAAATGGACTGATTTTTGTGTCATAGAACTACCGTCATAGATATATTTTTGTGTTATATATATGGTCAAGGTGAAATGAGTAATTTAGGAAAATACATTTTTCTATCTTTGTGCTCATCTTAAACTTGCATCTTCTAAACCTTTGGAATTAGGAAATTATTGTCCATTTAAACCGCCATGTTTCACTACGGCTCTGTCAATCAGTCCTCAATAACGTTGTCTATAAAGGTTTTGTTCTAATCAATTAAAACCAATAAAATATTATTTCATTCCTACACTGACACTTCCTATTAGTGTCTGATCTATTAGGGATCGGGGAGTTATGATTAGTAAGAATTTCAAGCGAAAAAAATAAATGGAAAGATATTTAAAATAATACAAATAGGGCACTGGGATTTATTTCTCGAAGCGTTAGTAATAAAACCCTGTGGACCAAACCACACACTGGAAATTAAAGAGACGACGACGTTTCGGCCCGTCCTGGACCATTATCAAGTCGAATGTGACTTGATAACGTGACAACATTTTTCAGCTACGTTATTGTGACTTTTCATATACAATAAAACACCTGGTGTTATTCTTCATTTATGGCTTGCTATTGTTAGGTCCCATTTAGATTATGCAGCTCAGTTTTGGTCGCAATACTACAAAATGGACATAAATTCACTAGAACGCTTCCAGTTTAGGATGTCAAAGTTAATCCCACAAATTAGAAACCGTTCACTTGAAAAGAGATTCCAAAATTTAACTTACATTCTCGAGAAAGGTGAAGAGCTAGGGGTGAGATGACTGAAGTGTGCAAGTGGATGAATGTGTATAATAAGAAGATATTATTAAGGTATGGAACATAAGAACAAAGGCCTATTGGCCCATACGAGGCAGCTCCTATCTATAACCACCCAATCCCACTCACATGTCACATGTCCAACCCGCGCTTGAAACAATCGAGGGATCCCACCTCCACCACGTTACACGGTAATTGGTTCTACAAATCAACAACTCTGTTACCGAACCAGAATTTACCCAAGTCTTTCCTATATCTAAATTTATCCAATTTATACCCATTGTTTCGTGTTCTGTCTTGTGTTGATACTTTTAATACCCTATTAATATCCCCTGTGTTGTGTCCATTCATCCACTTGTAAACCTCTATCATGTCACCCCTAACTCTTCGCCTTTCCAGTGAATGCAATTTAAGCTTTGTTAATCTTTCTTCATATGAAAGATTTCTAATTTTGGGAATTAACTTAGTCATCCTACGCTGGACACGTTCAAGTGAATTTATATCCATTCTATAGTACGGCGACCAAAACTGAACTGCATAATCTAAATGGGGCCTAACTAGAGCAAGATATAACTGAAGAACCACACCAGGTGTCTTGTTACTAATGCTTCGATTAATAAATCCCAGTGTCCTATTTGCCTTATTACGAACATTCATGCACTGATCCTTTTGTTTTAAATTCTTTCTAATCATAACTCCCAGATCTCTTTCGCAATCCGACTTCGCAATCTCAACACCATCTAGCTCGTATCTTGTAACTCTATCATCATTACCTAGCCTCAGAACTTTACAATTATCAGCATTAAACTGCATCTGCCAATCTTTTGACCATTTCAAACCCTATTTAGATCAACTTGAAGTGATAGTGAGTCATCTTCCGTGTTAATTTCCCTACCGATTTTTGTATCATCTGCAAATTTGAAGATGTTGCTGCTCAAACCTGAATCTAATTCATTTATATATATTATAAACAACAGAGGTCCCAGGACAGAGCCTTGAGGCACTCCACTAACAACATTATCCCACTCTGACTTAACCCCATTTATACTAACTCTCTGTTTCCTTTGGAATAGCCATGCCCTAATCCAACTTAATATAGCACCCCCAATACCATGAGCCTTTATTGTTTTAATCAGTCTTTCATGTGGCACTGTATCAAAAGCTTTGCTAAAGTCAAGGTACACATCACAATCCTTACCACTATCAACTGCCTCAACTATGCTGGAATAAAAAGATAGCAAATTGTTAAACATGAACGGCCATTTGTAAAACCATGTTGCGACTCATTTATTAATTTATGTTTTTCAAGATGAAGACGAATTGTATTTGCAATTATCGATTCAAGTAACTTTCCCACAATAGACGTTAGGCTAATTGGCCGATAGTTTGACGTAAGTGATCTACCTCCTTTCTTAAAAATTGGTACCACATTAGCTACCTTCCAGTGGCTCGGAAAGCTCATCTTTGCATTCTTTAAGCACCCTGGCAAACACTTAGTCCGGCCCTGGGGATTTGTTGGTTTTAGTTTTACTATTTGTTTAATTACATCCTCCCTGGTAACTGCTAAACTTGTCAACCTGTCCTCGTCCCCACCCACATATTCGGCTGAAGGCATATTGCTAAGTTCTTCTTTAGTAAATACAGATATAAAATATTTATTAAAAATACTACTCATCTCCTCGTCATTATCCGTTATTTGACCTGTCTCAGTTTTTAATGGACCTATCCTTTCCCTAGTCTTAGTTCGATATAACTGAAAAAAACCCTTGAGGATTTGTCTTTGCTTGCCCTCCTATGCGAATTTCGTAGTTTGTAGTTTCTTTTTGCTTTCCTCATTTCTTTTTTAACATTTCTAACCAGCTGTACGAATTCCTGTTCTAAACTAACTTCCCCATTCTTAATCCTTTTGTACCTTTTGTACTCTCTTTTTACCTATAAGGTTCTTCAGATCCTTTGTTATTCACTTTGGATCATTAGTATTCGATGTATTCAATTTATATGGTATACTACGTTCCTGGGCTTTGCTTAGAATATTTTTAAATAGGTTATATTTTGAATCCACATCGAAATCCCCTTTTCCGTCACCTGTCGCTGGGTTCACGTCTAGCCCACACCCCATCCCCAAGACATTCCAATCTATTTGACCCAAAAAATTTCTTAGGCTATTGAAATCAGCTTTTCGAAAATCAGGCACTTTAACAGAATTTTCTCCTACAGATCTATTCCATTCTATGCTAAATCTGATTTCTTTATGATCACTGTTCCCTAGCTCACTCCCTATTTCCATGTCCTTAATTTGTGTTTCCCTGTTAGTTAACACTAAATCTAAAATATTATTTCCCCGCGTTGGTTCCTTAATATGTTGCGTAAGAAAGCAATCATCAATTAATTCTAGAAAATCTTCTGCTTCATTATTCCCTGTTTTGTTCACCCAGTTTATTCCACTAAAATTAAAGTCACCCATGACATAAATACTGTTAGATCTAGATGCTCTAGATATTTCATCCCATAGATGCTTTGCTTCCATTCTGTCTAAATTTGGTGGCCTATATATAACTCCTATTATAATATTATTGGCTTTTTCGTTTAATTCTATCCAAATAGTTTCTGTGTGTGGCTCAGTTTTGATTCCCTCTTTGAGACTACATTTCAAATTGTCCCTAACATATATGGCTACTCCCCCTCCTCGTCTAATATATCTATCTGTGTGAAATAGTTTAAATCCATTTATTTGATATTCAGCTAATAGTTCTCTATTTTCTACATTCATCCACGTTTCGGTAAGTGCAATAATATCTATTTTTTCTGTACAGACAAGAGCATTTAACTCGTTTATTTTGTTTCTTAGACTTCTACTGTTAGTGTAATATACCCTAAGTGAATTGTTATTTTGAGGCCCTTCTCTTTCCCTGATCATTTTGCCAATTTGTTTCTCCAACAACACATACTTTTATTACCTCCTTCCTCCCTATCAATTCCCATACCACTATCTACTAACAGTTTAAACCCAAACAAATGCCTCTAACCACTGGTTCCAACGAGTTCGCAACAGCAACAACCCCAGCCCTCGATAGATGCACCCCATCACGAGCATACATTTCATTTCTTCCATAGAAGTGTTCCCAGTTGTCTATGAAAGATATTGCATTTGATTTGCAATATGTTTCCAGCCGGCAATTGACACCAAGTGCCCTCGACAACCATTCATTCCCAACGCTCTTTCTTGGAAGAATGCCACATATGATCGGGATTCCTCCCTTGCTCCTAACTAATTCTATGGCTTTGTTAAATTTCTTTATCAGTTCCTCACTCCTAACTCGTCCAACATCATTACCCCCTGCACTAATACAAATAATTGGTTTGTTCCCATTTCCCATCATAATATCTTTCATGTTGTCAACAATATCTCCAATTCCAGCTCCCGGATAGCAGACCATTAACTTGTTCCCCTTATCTCTGGCATAAAACGTCCTGTCTAAATACCTCACCTGGGAATCTCACACAACCAAAATTCGTTTAGGTACCTCCTTAACTTTCTGAGCACGTTGAGGGGACTGTGCTTCGTTGCTCTTCGTTGATTTCCGTTTCGAGTGAACTGCAGGCTCACCACAGCATTCGTCTTCCAACACGGCAAATGAATTTGATGTTCTTAGGGCGTCTGTAGGCGGCCTTGTCAAGGTCTTCTTAAGACCCCTGTCTTTATCGACTTTCCACGACGAGGTCTTAATATTGGTCTCTTCCTTCGTTTCTTCCCGATGTTTCAGCTGTCGTACCTCCTCTCGTAGGGAATCCATCTCTGCTCTCAGAGTTCCAACTAGATTCATCAATTCCTTCACTAATCCTTCCATTAAGAAAGGGTATATTAATAGGGTACTAAAAGTATCAGCACAAGACAGAACAAGAACAAACAATGGGTATAAATTAGATAAGTTTAGATTTAGGAAAGACTTGGGTAAATACTAGTTCGGTAACAGGGTTGTTGATTTGTGGAACCAATTACCGCGTAACATGGTGGAGGTGGGATCCCTCGATTGTTTCAAGCGTGGGTTGGAGATGTTTATGAGTAGGATTGGCTGGTTATAGATAAGAGCTGCCTCGTATGGGCCAATAGGCCTTCTGCAGTTACCTTGTTCTTATGTTCTTATGTTCTTATGTTCTTATTGCTATAATAATGTTACTACAATCAGAGCTCCAGCTAACACAACCTCTCACTGTGACTGCACCTGACAGACTGGATGACTTCACCTGAATATATCAACACAGACTAGAAATCGAAACCATGGATAATAAGTTGAATAAGTTTAGATTTAGGAAAGACCTGGGTAAATACTGGTTCGATAACAGGGGTAATGGCGATTTGTGGAACCAAGTACCGGGTAACACAATGGATCCCTTAATTGTTTCAAGCGCAGGATAGACATATGAATGAGATTGGGTGGCTATATATAGGAGCTGCCTCGTATGGGCTAATAGGCCTTTTACAGTTTCCTTCATTCTTATGTTCTTGTGTAATGTTTCACACATAAAAAAACAATTGTTAGTTGTTCGTTTGATTAAACACTTTTTTTAAGATCAAACTTAACTAATGAGTTGGTAAACTCAGAAAGCTTTCCGGTGTTATGACCTCCAATACATCTCCGGTCGTTAATTAAGCCTAACAACCGTACCCTAGAGCCATTCAGGCCAGAACGATGCTAACACTTGTAAGGGGGAGGACGTAGCTGTTGACTCTCCATCTGGTGGACCCGCCCAGTTAATGGGATATTTATCCATTCTTGTTTGTTGTCATTATTCCTAAGAACAATGAAGGTGGAGTTTGTTTGCCACAACGTACAGAATACAAGGTACTAACTTAACCAACAACGGATGATGACCCAAGCTACTTAGCTAACCTGATTAACTGATGAATAGGAAACGTGGATATTTGTGAGCCGGGATTTTTCGTAGTACTTTGTAATTTGTGCGTTGGGGTGATAACTCACACAATGTATTGTATTAGTTGAGAGACCGGGATGACTTATTAAAGCTTACAATCATCACATTCTCCACACAATTAGTACACTTTGACAACTATTCAAGGAATGCGCATAAATTTACTTGTTGTTGTTGTTGTTAAAGATTCGCTAGCTGGAACAAAAAGTTGCAAGTAGCACGAGGTATGGAGAGCCCGTAACATAAATTTACTGTTTTACGAAAAACCTGACGTTTTTTACGGTTCCATTACCACAAATGCCTGGCCAAAATCTGGAAGCTAGCCTTTCCTAGGGCTAAAAATGTAAACATTAGGCCTATTGTACGCCACCTTAGGCAAGAGCTACAGCAGCAATTAAAAATTTCCACAATGTATTCATAACTATTAATCGAAAAAACACAATAAAACATTTGAAGATATATTGAACAGACATCTTACACAGTCACATAACGCTGACGACAAATGGTCATATATATAAATATATATATATATATATATATATATATATATATATATATATATATATAATATATATATATATATATATATATATATATATATGACAATGTCAGACCACGGAGGAAAAATGAAACAGGAATTTCCTTAAGTACTTTCGTATATTAATACATATTCAGAAGGAGATTTATTAATACATCTTCCACTCCTTCTGAAGATGTATTATATACGAAAGTACTTAAGGAAATTCCTGTTTCATTTTTCCTCCGTGGTCTGACATTGTCACATTTTTAATCACGTGTTTATTTTCGTGATATATTATATATATATATATATATATATATATTGTGACGATAATCTCTTCCCAGAGATTGAGCCTGCTATTTCCTTCCTTCATCCCGTTCTCTACAATATTCAAGATACGTTTTATAGTGGCTTAAACGTATATATCAAGACAGCCACATGCACCTACAACTCCCTCCTTCCCCCCACTCCAGCACCTGCTGCACACCTGGTCGACGCGCCGAACCCTTCAACTGCCTAACTACCGACTTGCAGCCGTCATGCATTCTCATTGGCCGTGCAGAAACACGCCACTACAGCCCTTCTCCAACCAAGTTCCTCGCTGAAGCAACGACGACGCCAGCAAGCTGCTCCATCCTCAGAATATATCCAGTGCTCTAGCTGTGAACACCTACTTGACTCACCTTGTGTGACCAATTAGAGGTTGATAGCTTGCGCATATATTCCCAACACCATTTATCTTTGTTAACGTAATCAGTTCCCCCCTTTTCAATTTGTTATATATATATTTTTACGTGTTTTACTTTTACATTATTATAAATGCCAAGAAAGTCTTTATTTTTACTTTGTTTTTAGATTAATTAAAGTGTCTTATTTATATTTTGTTTTCGTGTCTTACCTTACCTTACCACAGATTATCAGACAAGCAGTCACTTTTTTTTTCCTTTTTTTTATAACTTACATGCATGTGGCCCAGCCTTGACATCAGCTATTTGGGAAGACTGCCGACCACCATTTCCAACACGTTACCGTCACATATATTTGGGGGCCTGTCCACGGAGCTTCACTTAGGTATTGGTAATTTGTGGTAAGCGTACTTGGCTTTATTCCCTTGCTTTCAATATTTACACTAATCATTTTTTATTTCATATGGTGTTGTGTTTATTGTGCATTACGGGAGTAGCATATGGTGAGTGTGAGACAACTTTGGATTACGTGGTGACTGTAGGCCTCAGTCATACTCTTAATTGGTCGTCTCCCCCTTCCGTGTTATTACCCGTGTTTAACATCTTTTGTCCCTTAGATATTTCTCACGTTTTTGACAGATTATCACATAGGTACCCTGGTACTGTGGTCTGTCTCCGGGTCAATAGCACCTAAGTTCTGCAATCCGACTCTAGGAGGATAAAGAGGGCCAAAGTTCCTCTCGCCCGGACTTATTGACGAGTTGGGACCTCGCCAATAGTTCTCGTCACCAGTTGACACTCGCACCCCTACTCGTTGGTCAGATCTGATGGTACTTACCAAGGTAGGGAATTAGCGTTCTTTCTTTTGAGCACAAAGTTCGCTAATTCTGTAAGTACCATATTCAATTTCAGTGGGTACCTTGCTTATGTTCTATAGTGACTCGGCAAGGTATGACTACATTTTTGTACTACCTAATTTACTTTGAAACCATTTAGTGTTTTACTTGTTTTTCGAAACTCTGTTTCAATTAATTAGTAGGATTTTCTTGCCTTATCCCCACAGTGAGTACCGGGTACAAGATTTCCTGCGACTTTAACCAGTTACCATCTTGAATTTAACTTTAAATTATTAACAATTCACAGGATAGGTATCAGTTGCCACGTTTCCTGTTTCTGACATTCACCATATTCTCACTGTATATTCGTGTCTCATTTATTTTGCTATATTTTCACAATGTTTCGCCTACAAGCTTTCAAGACAGATCCAGAAGGTGAAATAGGGAACTTACGTCATGCTAAGAGGGTCGACTTGTTAACTCTTGCACATGAGTATCACTTGGAAGTTCCCGATGGAGCCAACAAATTGCCATAAATAATATGATACTGGATCACCTTGCGGATGAAGGTATTATAGATTCTGATACTTACGAACAATACACTATTTCAGATAAGGATGACTTGAGAGCAATGAAGCTCAAATTAGAACTTGCCAAGATCGAGCTACAGCAACAACAGGAAGCAGCTGCCATCAGAGAGCGTGAAGCTGCCATCAGAGAGGAAGCTGCCCTCAGAAAGGAAGAACAAGACCGACAAGCTTCCTCCTTCAAGGACAACAAGAACTGGATTTTGGCCCTATTCAAAGAGCGTGAAAGAATACAACCTTCAAACAAAGCGGCAACAGCTGGAGCTACAACGCGAACACGAAAAACAGCAAGCCAACTTAGCTCTAGAATATCATGAAAGAGAACTCACGTTGGACACTACACACCAAGTTCAACGCCAACAAGCTGCAGCTAGTCTTCCTCCAAGCTTCAATATCTCCCACGCAAGTAAGTTAATGCCCCCGTTCATAGAAACGGAGGTGATGTGTTTTTCACCACTTTTGAGACCCTTGCTGATCAACTTAATTGGCCTGACGACCAATGGGCTACCCTTCTCCGAGTACATTTAACAGGTAGAGCAGCAGTCACACTCAGCACTTTGGCTTCGGAAAACGACTACACCACCCTGAAACAAGCTGTGTTGGACGCCTACCTTCTCTCCACCGAAAGCTACCGACGAAAGTTCCGTGACTACATCAAGGCAAGTACCACCACCTTCTTAGAATTTGCTAACACCAAACGGAGGTATTTCATGAAATGGCTGGAGGCAGCACATGTCTCTACTTTTCCAGAGCTTGTCAACCTCATGTTGGTTGAAGAATTCTTGAGGCGTGTACCCCCTCCTGTCCGCCTCTACTTAGCAGACAAAGAAGAGACCGATTTGGTGAAATGCGCGAAGTCAGCTGACACTTACAGCCTCATCCACCGGCTGACACCAGAACAACCTACCAGTAAGAAGTCTTGGTACAGCTACGAGAAAGTGAGCCCAGATCAAGGTACCTCTCAACTGTACTGCAGGTATTGTCGACTCTATGGACATACCATAGAAAAATGTGGTAAGTCCCAATCTAAAGGTAACACCGAACCCACTAAGTCTAAACCTACTCACCCTAACCGGTAAGCCTGTAATGAATATTGGTGTTCATGTTATGATCTGTCTCTTTTTAGCAAACATTATATT
>WNGS01088316.1:0-13530 GCA_020271785.1 Procambarus virginalis
ACATTTGATAGATAGATATAATAAAGAATATTCATTAGACAGTGGAAAATGTTTATTAACAAGTAACTTTGGAAGACATTGTAATAAGAGCAGTAGAAGACACTGCTCCAGTGATCGTCACAAATGTTTCCTACGCAACATTAATGAACAATGCCCAGAAATAACAATTACCAGTAATTGTAAGCTTGACAATCTTGGTTTGCTGCAAGATTGTGGCTGTAACTTGTATGACTCAAGACCTGAAGGTAATTTAAGTGAAAAATCTATTGTTCGAGAAGCTGACTCCCTGCCAAAGCTGCCAGCAGGGGTACACAAGGGCAGTTCCAGGTATGTCAATTATTGTTGTCAGAAAAAAGATTTATTGAGTAAAAAGAGTTTTATTAACTGGAAATATCATGATTGTGATGACTTTCTCATATCCAAATTCATGTTTAACAAATTTTATAGTTCATATCTTGGATTAATCATTAAGTATTGTTAAAATTATAATTAATATATAATTTAAAAAAAGCCTATTATTATATATAATTTAGTTTTGGCTTTTCTTGTGTATATAATTTAAAACATTATTAATCATATGTATCATCTTGGGTGAAATTGTGTACAGTGTCGTTGATCACAGAATAAACTAATCTGTGACTGTTTTTGTCCCCAGTGGTATGCAACTCTCTTTTTGTATTAGGAATTGTTATTGATGCAGTATTGAATGTTACATGAGAGAGTTCTCATACACAGGATAGAATTCTCATAGTACTGAATTCTTAATTGAGCTACATATTCACCAGTTTTAGTGAAGACAAAGACATAACTACAGAAGGCAGGATGTTATACCAAAGTCATAGTTCATACTATATATACATAAGAGAAGTTCATGTATATGGCTAGAGTGATATATTTTGTAACGATTAGAATCAATATCGAGAAGACTTTATGAATTAATATTTTAACAAAGTTATTAAAAATTTCAGCAGACAGGTATATTTTAGTGATGTTTTGAGGAAAATATTGGGAGAATTCCTGTCGGGTGTACATTAGAGAGAAATGTGATAATATTTGTTATGAAATATGTATCTATATAAGCATTTTTGTCATCATTCATATCTTAATAGGTATACAGTATTTTGTAGTCAGTAATCTCTTTAATAATGTCAGAACTATAATCAGAATCCTTTCCTTATGCAAGTTGGAGTGAAAATAATGGTCATAATAGTTTAACGGTCATCATACTAATGCAGTGCTAATGATAACCTAATATTATCTAAGTATCTGCATTATAATTTTTAATTTTCCTGCAGTGACTGTAGCTCCTGCAGTGACTGTAGCTCCTGCAGTGTCTGTACCTCCTGCAGCGTCTGTAGCTCCTGCAGTGTCTGTAGCTCCTGCAGTGTCTGTAGCTCCTGCAGTGTCTGTAGCTCCTGCAGTGTCTGTAGCTCCTGCAGTGTCTGTAGCTCCTGCAGTGTCTGTAGCTCCTGCAGTGTCTGTAGCTCCTGCAGTGTCTGTAGCTCCTGCAGTGTCTGTAGCTCCTGCAGTGTCTGTAGCTCCTGCAGTGTCTGTAGCTCCTGCAGTGTCTGTAGCTCCTGCAGTGTCTGTAGCTCCTGCAGTGTCTGTAGCTCCTGCAGTGTCTGTAGCTCCTGCAGTGTCTGTAGCTCCTGCAGTGTCTGTAGCTCCTGCAGTGTCTGTAGCTCCTGCAGTGTCTGTAGCTCCTGCAGTGTCTGTAGCTCCTGCAGCGTCTGTAGCTCCTGCAGCGTCTGTAGCTCCTGCAGTGTCTGTAGCTCCTGCAGTGTCTGTAGCTCCTGCAGCGTCTGTAGCTCCTGCAGTGTCTGTAGCTCCTGCAGCGTCTGTAGCTCCTGCAGCGTCTGTAGCTCCTGCAGCGTCTGTAGCTCCTGCAGCGTCTGTAGCTCCTGCAGCGTCTGTAGCTCCTGCAGCGTCTGTAGCTCCTGCAGCGTCTGTAGCTCCTGCAGCGTCTGTAGCTCCTGCAGCGTCTGTAGCTCCTGCAGCGTCTGTAGCTCCTGCAGCGTCTGTAGCTCCTGCAGCGTCTGTGGCTCCTGCAGCGTCTGTGGCTCCTGCAGGGTCTGTAGCTCCTGCAGCGTCTGTAGCTCCTGCAGCGTCTGTGCTCCTGCAGCGTCTGTGGCTCCTGCAGGGTCTGTAGCTCCTGCAGTGTCTGTAGCTCCTGCAGCGTCTGTAGCTCCTGCAGTGTCTGTAGCTCCTGCAGCGTCTGTAGCTCCTGCAGTGTCTGTAGCTCCTGCAGTGTCTGTAGCTCCTGCAGCGTCTGTAGCTCCTGCAGTGTCTGTAGCCCCTGCAGTGTCTGTAGCTCCTGCAGTGTCTGTAGCTCCTGCAGTGTCTGTAGCTCCTGCAGCATCTGTAGCTCCTATAGCATATGTAGCTAGTACAGCAAATTCCAAAATTCACTGTCTGCTTTTTTATGCTTTGCTTGTTTATGAATACTGTATATATAGTATGTGGAAGTCGGGGCCTCGAAAAGCTAATATAACAAAGACCAACATAGGTGTTTACATACAAAGCTCTAGAGGAATTCGTAAAGTAAATATGCTGTTCAAGTTTTGGAATGTTCACAATGTAGTAGGGATGGTGTTCGTGAATAGTAAATTGTAAACTAAAATACTTTATTTGTGGCCTAATATGACCAGTGATCTCATAACTCTGGGTTGTTTCCAAGAATACTGCATAGATTAGATTAAATTATACAATATTGAGGGTGAGCAAAGACTGGGTAAGGAAAAAGGTCAATGTGTAGTGGTTGGATGCTAAAATATATGTTTCTGGAGGAAGGGTGGGGACAAACTGTGTTGTTGGGTATTTTCTTTAAGCCAAAATGTATGTCTGTGTTAAATATACAAATACCAAAATATAGTCACCATTGTCAGGGAGAATGATAATCATATTAGGATTATTGAGGTCAATGGCCATTGGTTAATAATCATCTTTCCCCTGGATACACCCCCACAACAATTGAGTAATTCCTAAATACTTATTTACTGCTAGGTGAACAGACCATCAGGTGAAAGGAAACATCTCCAATCATTTCAACCTAACTGGGAATTGAACTTGGGTGCAGTCAGTTGTGAAAAATTTGTATTAAACTCTACACTACAGGTCAGAGGTACTGAGTTGAATCCAGAATAAGTGGTTGGAAGGCATGTGTGTTCATGGGTGGAAGTCAAGATGTATGTGAGTGGGTAGCAAGAGTGGGTGGCAGCCAAGATGCATGTCAGTGGGTAGCAAAAGACTGGGTGGCAGCCAAGATGTATGTGAGTGGGTGGCAGCCAAGATGTATGTCAGTGGGTAGCAAAAGACTGGGTGGCAGCCAAGATGTATGTCAGCGGGTAGCAAGAGTGGGTGGCAGCCAAGATGTATGTGAGTGGGTGGCAGCCAAGATGTATGTGAGTGGGTGGCAGCCAAGATGCATGTCAGTGGGTAGCAAAAGACTGGGTGGCAGCCAAGATGTATGTGAGTGGGTGGCAGCCAAGATGTATGTGAGTGGGTAGCAAGAGTGGGTGGCAGCCAAGATGTATGTCAGTGGGTAGCAAAAGACTGGGTGGCAGCCAAGATGTATGTGAGTGGGTGGCAGCCAAGATGTATGTCAGTGGGTAGCAAAAGACTGGGTGGCAGCCAAGATGTATGTCAGCGGGTAGCAAGAGTGGGTGGCAGCCAAGATATATGTCAGTGAGTGGCAGCCAAGATGTATGTCAGCGGGTAGCAAGAGTGGGTGGCAGCCAAGATATATGTCAGTGAGTGGTAGCCAAGATGTATGTCAGTGGGTAGCAAGAGTGGGTGGCAGCCAAGATATATGTCAGTGAGTGGTAGCCAAGATGTATGTCAGTGGGTAGCAAGAGTGGGTGGCAGCCAAGATATATGTCAGTGAGTGGTAGCCAAGATGTATGTCAGTGGGTAGCAAGAGTGGGTGGCAGCCAAGATATATGTCAGTAGGTAGCAAGAGTGGGTGGTTGTCAAGATATGTCAGTGGGTGGAAGCTAATGTATGTCAGTGGGTGGAAGTCAAGATGTTTGTCAGTGGGTGAAAGCTCAGCTGTATTTTACCTGAATTTACCTAAGAGCCACCAAGTCTCTAGTGGTCTTGACAGGGACAAAAAGCTGGAAGCTCGTGAAAGGTGGCCCCATTTTCTTTGTACGTTGGTGAGTAGCAGGCAGTACCCAGATGATGATAAGGGAACACAGTGATACGTTCAATATGTATGGATGGTTAGTGACAAAAGTTATTGCACAAGATGTTGCACAAAAATACTCTGCTTGATGTCACAAGATTGCTTATAAATGTAAACATTGACAAGGTGAATTTTAGAGATTAAGGTTTGGCCAGGCAGCACAATATCCAAGTGTTATGTTAATTCAACATTGAATCAATGCTTAATTTGTGTTACCCTTGCATATAGTGTGGCTACTGGGTGAGTGACTGCATTGTATTTATTTTTCTTTACTTTTATAAGAAAAATTGTATTTTGTGTTGATCTGTGCACATTGTCTGTTTTTTCTGAAAACTTATTGTTTATAAAAAAAACTAAAATACATATCATCTACTACCTCATGAACAGATGCAGCTTATTTGTTTTGTAGTAATTCTCTATGATCAAATTGTCAGATATAAGCAGAATATCTTGAAATTTCCCCCAAAATATGATTTCCCTTTGTCTGGAAACTTGTTAGGCTTATTGAGACATGAGGTGCAAGTTCTCCATACTGCTACTGACCTTGCCCAGGGATACAACCCACAACAGTTACTTAACTCCCAGTTACCTGTTTACTGCTAGGTGAACAGAGGCATCAGGTGTAAGGTATCGTACACAAGTGCCTCGCACTACCCATAAATCAGCCTTAGGTTCAATCGGTTGTGAGCTGACTGCAGTAATCACTGTACTACCAGAGTAGAAACAATGCAGCAAGGGCAAAAAACATTGCATAATGTGTTATTCATAAACCTGGAAAATCTTTAAAGTAAAAGCAGATGGGGGAGGGCTTATTGTAGTTTAATAATCTGTGGTGTAGGATGTGGAGTTGATGAATCCATACAGTGGGGTAGGATCTGTTGATGAATTCATACAATCAGTGGTGTAGTATGGGGAGTTGATGGATCCATACAATTAGCAGTGTAGGATGTGTAGATGAATCCATAAAATTCATTTATAATGAAAGATTATGTGAAAAGTGAATGAAAAATTGAGCAAAAGTTTTGAAGAAGGTTATGAGTGTGTCTGCCACAGTTAAATCAGTACTGTACCTGTATATGATTGGAGCAGTTAGAGACCTGAAGGCATAACTCATCAGTTATAGCAAAGCTGGCGTGTGAGGACAATAAAGTGTTCCTGTTGACCAATCATTAGTGACACAAGTGGTGAAGAGCTGCATGAAACACTGAATGAGTAGTACACCTTAAAGGTAAGCTTAGAGCAAATGCTCGTTCCCCTTATGCGTTTTTGTTCTCGTATTGGCGTCCTTGGTGATATTTAGCGCCCTCTGATTATTCTGCACATTGATGGTGCTACATAGCCTTCCCGGTTTGGTGCCTTCTTTTGATAATTACTTACTTACTTAGAGCAAATGCTGGGATAAGCAAAGTCATTGTTACTGAAAGATAAGGCAGTAGGTGGGAGATCTAATTTAAAACTAACTGTGAATGATGGATTATAAGATCATAATAAATGAAGTACTGTAATAATAATAATTTATTTATAAGATATGCAAAGGATAATGTTAGTGGTTATTTTGCAGGCACAGTACTGTAATTGTATACAGTATTATATAAAGTCACTAATTATGCACAGCATTTTGAGCATTAGATGACACCAATATATTCCAACATTTATGACATTTCAATACTGTATAAACATGGAACATTGAAGGCAGCAGTGAGAGAGTGAAGTAGAATGTTGGTCTGGATGAGGGCTTATGAAAGCAAGAAATATTATTGTGGATGTGAGAAATTGCATATATCAGATCTGATTTATCACACTAAAACTTTATATACAGTATGCTATTAAATTACATTCAAATACAATACAATTACTGTAAAGCTGTTTAATTAATCAATATAACATGATAAGCAATACAAAACTATGAAGAAAATGCATGGTTGGAAGAGGTTAAAAAGGTTCTGATGTTTGTGTGTTGTAGGTTGACATACGTCTGTCAAGACATACTTGTGTTGAAGCAGAGTTTGTCAAGATGTGCTTGTGTTGTAGCAGAGTTTATTGAGACATGCTTGCGTTGTAGCAGAGCTTGTTGAGACGTGCTTGTGTTGTAGCAGAGTTTGTCGAGACGTACCTATGTTGTAGCAGAGTTTGTCGAGACGTACCTATGTTGTAGCAGAGTTTGTCGAGACGTACCTGTGTTGTACCAGAGTTTGTCGAGATGTACTTGTGTTTGTAGCAGAATTTCTTGAGATGTACTGTACTTGTGTTGTAGCAGAGTTTGTCAAGATGTAGTTGTGTTGTAGCAGAATTTCTTGAGACGTACTGTACTTGTGTTGTAGCAGAGTTTGTCAAGACGTACCTATGTTGTAGCAGAATTTCTTGAGACGTACTGTACTTGTGTTGTAGCAGAGTTTGTCAAGACGTACCTATGTTGTAGCAGAATTTCTGAGACGTACTGTACTTGTGTTGTAGCAAAGTTTGTCGAGACAAACCTGTGTTGTAGCAGAGTTTTTCGAGACGTGCTTGTGTTGTAGCAGAGTTTCTTGAGATGTACTGTACTTGTGTTGTAGCAGAGTTTGTCGAGATGTACTTGTGTTGTAGCAGAGTTTGTCAAGACGTACTTGTGTTGTAGCAGAGTTTGTCAAGATGTACTTGTGTTGTAGCAGAGTTTGTCGAGATGTACTTGTGTTGTAGCAGAGTTTGTCAAGACGTACTTGTGTTGTAGCAGAGTTTGTCAAGATGTACTTGTGTTGTAGCAGAGTTTGTCAAGATGTACTTGTGTTGTAGCAGAGTTTGTCAAGACGTACTTGTGTTGTAGCAGAGTTTGTCAAGACGTACTTGTGTTGTAGCAGAGTTTGTCAAGACGTACTTGTGTTGTAGCAGAGTTTGTCAAGACGTACTTGTGTTGTAGCAGAGTTTGTCAAGATGTACTTGTGTTGTAGCAGAGTTTGTCATGACATACTTGTGTTGTAGCAAGTGGATAAGAAATGTACTGTAGCAAACTGATCAAGAGTTGTACTTGTGTTGTAGCGAAGTGGGTCAAGAGATGTGTAGTTTCAGAGTGGGTCAAGAGATGTGTTGTAGCAAAGTGGTACGAGAGATGTGCTTGTGTTGTAGCAAAGTGGTACGAGAGATGTGCTTGTGTTGTAGCAAAGTGCGTGGAGAAATGTGTTGTAGCAAAGTATTAACTTCGCATATTTCATAGTCTGGACATCGGATTATTGATCATAAGGCTGCAAGAAACTGTACTAAAATGATGTAAGAACTGATGAATAATGTTTCATGAGTGCATAGGTTGAACAGATCAATCACACTGTTACTGTCAGGATGTGTATTTGCACTTCAGGAATAACTTACAAATGTTAGGCACATAAAGAGTTATTCAACGTTTTGACATTTGCTATTATCAGGTAAAGAAAGCCAATTATGGTTATAGAGGTTTCCTGGGGTTATCTACTGACCTTCCCCAGGATGCAACCCACAAGTTGCCTATCTCCTGGGTACCTTTTTACTGCTAGGTGAAAAGAGGCATAACATCAGGTGTGAGGTCCCCACCTACTTCCCCCTTAGCCAAAGCCAACAACTGACTTTAGGATGCAACCCATAACAGTTGCCTAACTTCCAGGCAATTTACTGCTAGGTGTACAGAGGATTCATGTTGAATAACCTGATTTTCCAGATAGGAAATTATGCTTCTCTGCATCTCTTGATAAATCCTCGGCAAGTCTGATTCATTTGGTATCAATAACTTTCTGCTTCCATGTTAACATTCTGGGGTGATATCAGGACCTCTTGAATCTTCTGTGATATGCATATTGCATTATAACCAAAATGTTTATTGCTTTCTTTTGCTTTCGTTATTTCTTGGAGACTTACCAGTTGCAAATAACTAAAGCATTTATTATTTTGGCACATGTTGGTAACAATTTTGTGCTAACATCTTTAAATGTGAATGTACAGTATTTATTTTACGTACTGTATTCTTTGGTACTGTAATTTTTTTTTTATTATTAACCATACAATCAAAGGCATGAAAAAGCAGACATCTTCCTTTGAAGTCAGACGCTCATTTATAAATTACAAAATTAAAGTCAGAACCTAAACTAAAAAATTTAATACAGTAACTGTAAAATAATTATTCTGTCCTGAGTGTAAAAAAAATATATATATATATTTTTTCACTGAAGTTGACCATAATATTGTTTCAAGAAACTTTCTGTGTTAACAGCTAGACAATTAATTTTATAATAATCTTAGCAAATTCCTCTTTAAGATTCCAAATGTACTTGTGGAAAGACTTAGCTAAGATATCTATATACCAGGCAAGTTAAGAATAGTTGATGTCTGCACACTCCTGGTGCAGAAATATGTGTCAATAAAATTGGTAGTCACTTTCAACGTTCCATCCATATCCTGTCCAAACGTCAATAATTGATATAATGGTTTCGGTGTAGAGCTAGCATGGTGTGGCTCAAAAATAACAATATGCTTTCAAGATTTTGGATTACAGATACTGTACTGTATAAGATTTTAACGAGACATCCGATGTTTATATTCACTTGTGTCTAGTCAAATTTAGAACCATTATTTTCTCTCCAACTCCAGATTACTCTAAATCATTTGTTCTCAGTCGAAAAGCTTTAATTTGAATTAGGAATTGTGTTTTTAGATTGCACATGATTTATAGTTAGATCTTCAAGTTTGCTTAGCTAATTACCCTCATGCTGAAGAAAACAAATATGTTGCTTTAGTACATATTGTCCGTGTGTTGCAGGTAGACAGTGGTGGTCTCAAACTCTAGTATTGTCATTTATATACATATATTGTCTCCTTTTGTGAGGTACAGTATGTAGTGTCATTTTGGTTATCCATAGTAAGTTTAAGATACTTCATGTTAATAGGGTTGTTGTAGGCACACCCCAGTTTTGACTATATTGGAATCATCATAAAGTCAATTTTGTGGTGACCAAATTACAAAAATTAATTTTCATTTTATACTTTACTTCTTAATTTTATTTCCAGTGATGTTTGGGTAACTTAGTTATGTATAACCAAGTTAATAAAACCAATCAAGGAAGCATGGATTAATCTTCAAATTGTTAATGTTCTTCAAATAAAATATATAAATTTAATTAGTGCCCAATTAAAATTGCAGCAAGTAGGTTCATTATTAAGGTCTATTAGTGTAAAGTATATTTTACATATTAACATGAATATGGTTTGTGATGGATTATGTAAAACATAACTTTATTGTACATAACTGTTATTATTGAAGTTAACTACATTGTTAGTTAAACATGAAAATTATTGTTTTTTCTGGGGGGAGCCCCTATGGCTCCCTGGAGCTATCCAGGCTGATAGGGATAGTCCTAACTTTTGGTATCATTTGATGTGGGTGGAGTTCTAGGCCTACTGGGGACCACGGCCAGAACCTGGCCCCCTCAGAGAGCACAAGGCGCAATGGCCCATAGAAATGCACATGTGATTTTGTAGCATTCTATATCTGCCATCGACCGAGACAGGCACCCAGAAAGGTAAGCGTCTCAAAACAAACCCCTATTCTGGTAAAAACCCACGAAAATAACGAAACGAATGGGCAGAACTCCCCCAAGGGAAAATGAGCAAACAAGCATGACGTTACACGAGCCGAGCCGCATGTCTGTGCAGCTACTCCCTTCCCGAGAGGAGGAAGGGGGAGCCCCAGACCCTCGCGCCGGCGATCCATACCTTCAGTTCCTCAGCTGATGGGATAAGGCCAAGTCGTTGTGGCTCCAGCTCCAGATTCTCTTTGAGCTGTGCCTGGGTTCAGTACTTTTCTTCGGTAGTGTGTGTGCTGGGAGACATATTCCAGGGTACTCAGGCTGCATGCGTTTAGGGCTAACTTCCCTCGTGCCCTGTAAGTACTCACCCTAGGGGCTTGAGGTTACCTTCCACAAGTCACCTTGGGCCTACCTATGTTGGTCTTTCACTGGCGATTGACCGCCCAGTGTTTGAGGGATACCTCCTTTGTTTGCCTTGGGGTAAGTGGTAGTTTTTGCACTGGTACGGGCACGGGGTACTGAGCAGCTAGAGTTCACCTATAACACCGGCTGGCTCTGTTCCCTCTGGGTACGTGGTCCCTCTTGCGAGGTTTTTCTTTTCTTTTTCTTTTTGTCTGGTGGGGTGGGGGGGTCTGCCTTGATGTCTCTCCCCTTTATATTAGGGTTCTTGTGTTTGGTGGTACCCCCAGCTTTGCCCTTGTGAGTGGACACGTCCGGGGGTTCAGCTTTAGCAGTGTTGGTTGGTAGCTTGGGCACCAGTTAGCAGTACCCTGCCTGGGATAACCCGTAGCAGACCCAGTCTAGGGTCCCCTGGAAAACCCCATGGGGCGCTCGGGTCCAATGGATGTGACCCCTGAGTCTCCTCTCACTTTTTGCAAGTTTGAGGGTTGCTCTATCCCTTGTCTCAGGGCGACACTCATTGTTTTTGCCTCTGTCATGCTGCCTGTTGGGTCGGCAACACGTTTGACCCCAGAGTCCTGCACACTTTGTTGCTTGTATGTGACTCAGTTCACCCAATCTGATGATAATATTATTCTCCAAGTAAACGGGGCATGCACCAAGGCTGCCCCATTTTGTTTATAGGGACCCGGACTTGGGGGTGTTGGTCGCTTCGGTCTTGGTTCTGTCCGTGCCCCCCTCGTTCGTTCCCTGCTGTGGTTCATTCGGTCGCCCTTCCCCCCCTGCTTCCAGCTCCTAAGCATCTGAGGGCTTCTGGGTCAGGGCAGGGTTTAGAGGTTTCTGAGACTGGCATTTTCGGGGGTTGCCCCTTCCGGGGTGGCTACGGAGGCATTCGAGCCGGTTCCTCCTGCCATAGCTCCAGAGTCTGATCAGTGGGTCCATCCTCTTCCTGCTATTCTGTCTGCCCTGGCTTTTTCTTGTGAGGCCGGGTTTCTGGAGGACGACTCGACCCTGGGGCCTGACATGGAGGTTCCTGGGTTGGGAAGGAGCCACCCAACGTCATGCTTGACGTTGGGTGGCTTCTCTTTTGGGGGGTTCGGGGCTGGTGGGACAGGCCTCTTCTCCTGCTATCAAGTCATCTTGGAGTGCGTGCGCTTGGGCGTGGTCGAAACGACGACATCCCTCAGGTGGGTTTCCTGCCTGTATCCAGTTCCGAAACGGGACTGTGCGGACCTGCTGTTCATTCTGGACTTGTTATGTCTAAACCCCTGGGTTTTTTGCCCGTCCTTTTGGATGACCACTCTGTCCCAGGTCCAGCTTTTTTTTGGAGCTGGGCTCTTTGATGGTGTCCCTGGACCTCAAGGACGCATATTGGCACATCCAGATTCATCCTAAATTCAGGGACTGGCTCTGTTTTGTTGTGGGGCGTCAGAGTTACCACTTTCATTGTCTCCCGTTTGGGTTGAACCTGGCACCTTGCGTGTTCACGCATCTTACCCAGGTCGTTTTGGCCCATCTAACACCTGTTAGGTGTTCGGGTGTTGCCTTACCTCGACGACTGGCTGATTTGGGCTCCCAGTCGGTCCGCGTGTCTGCTTGCCAGGGGTATGGTGCTTTCCCACCTAGCCGGGTTCGGGTTCCTGGTAAACTGGCGGAAGTCCCATCTAGTTCCCTCCCAGGTTCAGACCTGGCTCGGCCTTGTGTGGGACTCTGGAACCACTTCCTTGTCTCTTCCTCCGGAGTCTCTCCTTCGACTGCGGTCCCGCATGCGCTGGTTTCTGGGGGACTCTCGAGTCATGCAGCGGTAGCTCGAGGGACTATGCTGGAGCCTGAACTTTGCGATGATGGCTTCATCGGCTGTTCTGATTCCTTCGGGGATGTCCCTTCCGCCTTTCTCTCGCAATCACTGGGTTCGACCCCCGGGAGCCTTACATTGGCTGCTGCGTCGCCGGCTTCCTCTTTGGGTTTTTTGGGGTTCAGTGCCTTGGCACCTATCTAAGTCCTCACTCGATGTATTCATGGTCTCTTGGCTGGGGCTTTGTGACCAGTGCTCACCAGGCCGGCCAGGGGCGGTGGGTCCGTCCTTCTGTTGGGCCCATAGCACGGTGTGGGAGTTCGCGGCGGTGTGGTTTGCGCTTCGGAGGGTTCGGGTCGCCCAGGGATCGATGCTCCGGCTCCATTCGGACTGCTCCTCGGTGGTTCATTGCCTGAACTGAGGGGGTTTGATGCAGTCCTTGGCTCTTTGGGGTTGGTCGCTTCAGGTGACTCATCTGCTGAGTTTTCGGGGTTTGGCTCTCCTGGCGGTTCACGTCCGGGGGGTGTCCAACATCCTAGTGGACGGCCTGTCCCGGTTCGTTCCCCTATCCACGGAATGGACGGTCGACGCCGACTCATTCAGTTGGCTCTGTCAGACGTTCGGGACCTCTTGGAGGTGGACCTCCAGGACCTCCGGAGGTGGACCTCTTTGCCCGGTGTCTGAACCCGGAGGTTTTTCCACGGCCCCGCCTCCTTCAGAAGATCGGCCTGGTCTGTTACGAGATTGGTTCGCTCTTCTCCTCGAGTCTTCGTATTTTTTTTTTTTTTTTACTCGAGTTTATCACCAGTTGTAAGGTGATCAGGTAGCTTCATTGATGGTATCCCACCTGTGGGCTTCATCTCGATGGCAGTATGAAGTTTCCTGGCAGTCCTTCCGTTTCTTTTTGGCTCTTCATCGTTGGACTTTGCTTCCGGTTCGGGTGGCGTTGGCCTTTCTTTCGTGATTGTTCCCAGACCGTCATCTTATGCCGGATACTGTCGCCTCGTATCGTGCGTTGTATCACCTCCGACCTGCTCATGCTCCGCCTGAGTAAGTAAGTAATTATCAATATAAATGCTCCGCCTGAGCCATCCTGGTCTTTGCATAGAGTGCTATCTTATCTCTCTTCTCTTCGGTTTGTTGTGGCCCCTTCGGTTCAGGATTGTTTTTCGAAAGCTCTTTTCCTGTTGGCATTGGCCTCTGGGGGTCGGGTCAGGGAGCTTCATGCTCTCCTCCGGCGTAGGGGTTTCTGCTCTTTTGGTCGTGGAGATGGGTTTGCTCGTCTGCAGCTGTCTCCTTTATTGGTGAAGAATGAGACTACTGCTTTCCGGAGAACGCCTTGGGTTGTTGATGCTTGGTTGGTCAGGCCTGGGGTGCATCATGTTTTGTGTCCGTTCGCGGCCCTCCGCCGTTATTTTCGTGCCACGGCTTCTGTGTCTGGGGACGTGCTTTGGGTTGATCCGGTTTCCCTTCTTCCCTGTTTGCGGGTACGGGTCTCTTAGGTCGTTCGCAGGGTTAAGTCTAGCCAACCTGTGGTCTATCTCCATACCCATGATGTTCGTAAGTTCGCTGCTCTTGCTGCTATTTTTTGGGAACATGTCCTGGGCTGACATTCGGGCACGGGGTTTTTG
>WNGS01088323.1:0-10531 GCA_020271785.1 Procambarus virginalis
ACATCTAATTCCCTCCTTCCTTTTCTTGATGATCATGTTCACAGCTCTGTTTCTGGGTTCTCTTTCTCTGTCTACCGTAAACCCATGCATAGTGGCATGTACATTCACTTCTTTTCCTACCATCCTCTGTTTTTAAAAAAGTGTCCTCGTCTCTCTCTTCCTCCTTCCTCCCGCTCTACGCATCAGCGACCCTCAGTTTCTTGATTCTGAAATTTCCTTTATCTACAAATCATTCTCTCGCCTTGGTTCTCCTTTGCATTTCATCAACTCTGCCTACTCTCAAGCTAAACGAAATTTCTTTCATCCTAAACTTGCTTCCATCACTAGTAGCACTGTACTATGCCTTCCCTTCATATCTGAACTCAAAACTTTTACCAATACCTTTCGTCCTCTTGACATTAAACTCGCCTTTCGACAAACTAACACACTTCGTAGCAATCTAGTTCACACTGCTCCTCCTGCTTCTAATGCTGCTGGTGTCTACTCTATTTCCTGTTCATCTTGTCCTATCCAATACTTTGGCGAAACTGGCCGTACACTGAATGACAGACTTAAAGAACACAAGAATAGTGTTAAGTCTGCAGACACTAACAATGCTCTCTTCTGCCATGTGAGGGATTCTAATCATCCCATTGATTGGTCTTCCTCCAAAATAATCTTTCCTGCCTCTACTCTTCACAGACGCCGTCTTGTGGAATCGGCTCTAATACACAACGTACCCAACATGAACTTGAGTCCTGGCTTTGTTGCTGTGGACTCTTCCCTTTCACAGTACATACTCAAATGCTCTAATCTTTCTAACAAACGTGACTTAACATAAGCTTACCCCTTCCATTTATCTTTCTTTCTCTTTCCTTTTCTTTCTCTCTTCTCCCCCTTTTCTGTTCATTGTCTTCTCCTACGCTCCCTTGCTATCCTCTGCTTATTCCTATTACCTTTCCTTCGGTGGTTATAATGGGAGCTGCCTCGTATGGGCCAATAGGCCTTCTGCAGTTCTCATTATTACTACTATTCTCTACACCTTACTTTCCTCCTCACCTCTCTCTTGCCTATTTATTTCCCGTTCTCTACCTCCTCATCACAAGCGACTTGAGAATGGTCCAGGACGGACCGAAACGTCGTCGTCCCTTCAACTTCTAGTGTGTGGTCTGGTCAACATACTTCAGCCACGTTATTGTGACTCTTCGCCTGCATAGCACCAACACGTATCTATTCCCTGAATGACTATGATGTAAATCAATCAAATCTGCTCCCACCCGGTCTAGAGGTTCACGAATTTCAGGAAATTCATGAAGTGGGGCTTGTACCTTAAGGGTACCTTTTCTCCTCTGGCAACGATTGCACGACTTCACGAAATTGATTACTTCAGAAAGTAATCCTGGGAAATAAAATAGAGACTTTGCCTTTAAGTGGGTTTTAAAGACCTCCGGATGCCCTGCAATTTTCGAAGCATGCGCAAGCTTTAACGCTGATGACCGCAACGCGTCCGGAATAACTAATTGAAATACTGCCCTATCATTCTGGCTATTAACATAATACAGGACGCCCTGTTTCATTTCAAAATCATGAACAGGTAAGTTCTTTTTTTTCGGATATTTCCCTCCTTCTAAATACTCAATAATTTCCTTCCATCTAGGCTCGTTCATCTGGTACTCTCTCATTTTATCTGATGGAATGGTTTCAATATTTTCATTAACCTGAACAGCCGCTATGTTTCTACTTAGCGTATCTGGAACAACATGTGCTGGACCAGGCTTGTACAAAATCTGGAATGAGTGGGCAGAAAGTTCGTGAGACCAGCGTGACATTCGTGGGCATTTTGTTCGCTTCTTAAATATGTGTGTTAACGCTCTATGGTCTGTGTAAATTACGAAGTGCCGCTGAAATAGGTAAGGTTTCGAAGTACCTAACTGATTCTACTACTGCCAGTGCCTCCCGATCCGTAGCTGAATAACGAACTTCAGGTCCTTTGACCTTTCTCCTGAAATAGGCTACTGGATGGTGTAAATTATCCGCATCTCGCTGAATTAAGCACCCGCCAATAGCTATACCGCTGGCGTCAGTGTGCACCTCCCACTCTTTCTCAAAATCAGGAATCGCCAATACCGGTGTCGTGATTAGTTGGTCTTTCAGTTTGCGATAGGCCTCGTCATGTTCAGATTTCCACACAAACTTCGCATTTTTCTTTGTCAGATCAGTCAGGGGTGCTGAAATGCCAGCAAAACCTTCAATATGACGACGAAAATATCCGGCCGCCCCCAAAAACCTACGCACGTCCTTTGCTGTCCTTGGAGTAGGCATGTCAGCAATGGCGCGGCAAGAATCTGGGTCAGGCCGGATACCGTCTGGGCACACCTGGAACCCCAGAAATTTGAATTTCTGAGCCGCCAGGGTGCTTTTCTGAACGTTCAGCTTGAACCCTGCCTGATCTAACAACGTCAAAGTCTCAGTCAAGTCCCGTAGGTGTTCCTCAAACGTCCTGGAATATATCACAACATTGTCCAGGTACGCTAAAGAATGCCTACCCAGGACCGGACTAAGGATGAAGTTGATGGCCCTTTGAAATGACGAAGGCGCTGTTTTTAAACCAAACGGCATCCTACGGAAATGATAAGTGTGCCTACCATCCGAGAACGCTGTTTTTTCCCTATCCTGTTCTGCCACCGGAATCGCCCAATACGCCGATTTCGCGTCAAGAGTTGAGAAATACTTAGCAGCACCAAATTGATCTATTATCTCCTGTATTCGGGGCAACGGATACACATCACCCTTAGTTATTTCGTTCACCTTCCGGTAGTCAACACAGAAACGATAACTACCGCCGGTTTCCGAACTAGCACAACAGGAGAGAGCCACGGTGACGTACTAGGCTCTATCACGCCCTGTCTCAACATTTTCTGGCACTCCTCCCTGATAACGTTCTTTGCCTGTTCCGGCAACCTCCACTGTCTCGTGTACACAGGCAAATGATCACCAGTTGGAATGGTGTGCTCAATCTTATCAAGGAGACCAATCTGATCATCCTCTGTCGCAAATAATTTAGGGAAGTTTCGCAAAACTCCTCTCAGTGCCTTCCTATCTGCCTGTGTAACATGTTGCAAATCAAGTGCTGAAATTAATTTTTCTACTTATTCCACATTCTGTGCAACATTTCTCGTCTCGTACTGTACTTTTGATGGAGTTATAGTATCTAGCATGTTTAATGCACTACATTGTGCAGTGACGGTTGGCGTCTCAGCTGACTCATTGTGAAAGATTTCTGTGTCCACCATGGTTCCCTGAGATACCCTATCACCTGCCCTGAAGCGAAAAGTCTTATGTGAAAGATTGACAACTGGAATGAGCGCACCTTTATCGAGCACTACAATTAAGTGATGAGGAATCAATAATCTATCACATCTCCCGGCCACCTGAAGGGTGGTACCTGGTTGTATGTGAACTAATATTGGACTAATGTGCTCCAAACATACTGTAGAAGTACAAACTCTACATATAAGGTGCAATTTTCATGAAAATTGATTAAAAAATGAAAGCTGTGATGGACCTTGAAGTTGTAAATTACTTACCTGAGTAAAATAAGATCAAAGTTTGGCCACCTGTAGCCAAGCTTGACGTCGACCAATTTCGTTCATAATTGGCACCCTTGCAGATAGGCATCCGTTCAGCAAGGTGTGTAAGTTTCATGTAAATTCCCTGATAACAAACGGAAAAAAAAAAAAAAAAAAAAAAAAATATATATATATATAATATATATATATATATAATATATATATATATATATATATATATATATATATATATATATATATATATATATATATATGCCTGCCCATATATATATTACAATTATTTATTAAAAAACATCCAATTATAACACTAAAACATACTAACCTATTATAATTGGACCGAATTTTGGGTGCTCAAGGTGGCACTGCAATGGGCACTAATAGGACACTCCCATAGCTGGGATCACCTTCCTCAGGAGCTTGTCTGGGCTTGGTGGTGAGTGTCGTTGGTTTCTGCATCACCTCCTTTCTACTGAAGTATCAGTTATATCATTCTCATTAGTCAAGTTGGGTGTGTGAGGAGGGTCGAGGAAGGTGAGTGAGGAGGCGGGGTGCGTCACGCCTCACAGCTGATCCCGCCTCCACTAGATATTACTCGTCTTTGCGCTAAAGCAGCTTTCTTTTCCTGATAATGACGGTGAGCGAGTGCCAAATTTGCTGCTCTAATCTTGTGACTCTTCCTACTACACGTCATTGTGCAGGAGACCCAAGAAATGCAACATTCAGGAGCGAGAATAGAGAGCGCGTCGACATACATCCTCACTCATCAGGAGACAACAGGCCACTGCTGGTGTCTACCAGAGTCACCGCCCACTACGAGGAGATAGTTGCCAACGAGTGTATATTTTATATTTATACATACAGAGTCATTTCCGACGTTATTACGAAAAATTTGACATTTAGAACATACGACGCAATACCTTCCGCGCGCCACAGTCGCGAGGCGCCGGATTCTGACCATTTACGCATGGAAAAGCACCATAAATACATCAATTTATATCATAATATTATTGGGATTGCGCCACAGTGTTGCCAGAACTACGTAGTATTTTTATAAATTTTTCAAAATATTACGATTTTTTCCGGAATTTTTCGTTACAATGGCCCCTTAACAGAATGTGGTGGGCAACTCTGTTTGGTCAATGCATGCAATGCGCATGACCTCTTAACTGTATCTGAAAGAGACTTAAAAATCAATTTAGGATAGTGCGCATTATATCTCTGTTTCCTCTTAATTGAAGCTACAACTGGGGGATGGTCGATCATCTCCACTGGGTAGGAAGTCTGTCCCAACCGCAACCTGCAGTTCCTAGCCCCTTTTTGAGCAGACAAGGAATAATCAAATCGCGACAGAAAATCAGTTCCCATTAAGATGTGACCAGGAAAATCAAGGTTCTCTACGATCGTACATGTGTGAGGCTGCAATCCCCCATCAATTTCAAAATTAACTGTACCTTGACCCACGATCTCAATCTTTTCCTCATTGACCGCTGTTAATGTCTTTGCGCAACGTGTAAGACGTGCATACTTAAAATTGCTGAAGGCTGACTTTTTAATAACAGTTGCCTGGCTCCCTGTATCAACAAAGGCTGTCAATCTTACACCTTCCACTTTCAATTCAAAAGTAGGCCTACCATCACGAGGAGCCTGTTTTCATGCTTTCGTACTAATGATTTTACAATCTCTCTGTATATGTCCGTGCCTCCCGCAGGAGTAACACCTCCGCAGATCTCTGTTGGTACCCCGCGCAGGGTGGCTCGAACTTGCAGCTGAGGGCTGCTTCCCGCCTGGCGAACCCGCGCTCCAGCTTCTCAGCTTGTCTCGCCCGCCTTGACTCAACGCCTCTACGTATGGGGACGGCTGAGCGCCCGATGTCCCTGTGCGCGTCTGCCTGTCCAAGGCTGTGGCGGCCTGTTGGACTAGGTCTTTATAACTCACGAACGCTCCCTCTGCAAATAAAAACGGTCCCATAGCAGAAGGTAACGTTTTGCAGAACAATTGTTTGGCTAATCGCTCTGCCTGACTGGAATCTAACCCCAGTTCCGTAGTAAGGTCGTCAACCCTGCCCTTTAATAGTGTCCCAAAATCTTTGACGGTGCTGCGGTCATCCCTCTTAAGTGACTGCAGATAAAAATGCGCCTCATCTTCTGACACCTTTTCCTTAAATCTGTCCCTAATCGCTTGGACAAACTGTGGCCAAGTCGTCAGGTGCTGAAACTCTGACAATCTCGCCAGTGGACCGGCTACGTCCACGCAAGACCCCATAGCGAGAGTAATTTTCAAACTGTCCTCTGGGACAGCCTCCAGCATCGAACTAATCTGACAGAGCCAGTCTTCCACTCGGCGGTTGCGTTCCACCTTAATAAGCGGCAACTCCGTACCTCTGAGTGTCGGTAGAGTCAACCTGGGAATCAGACTCATAATTCCCGGTTTGTATGACGCGGGGCTACTGGAAGTGGGTGGGCCCTGGGGTTGGAACTGGGTTGAGGGTGGGGTTGGGGTTGAGGAATGGTGTGGGTAGCCTCGGGTTGGGATGTGGATTGAGGGTGGGGATGGGGTTGAGGAATGGTGTGGGTAGCTTCGGGTTGGAGTGTGGCTGGAGGTTGGGGTTGAGGTACTGTGTGGGTGGTCTGGGGTTGGAATGGGAAAGGGGTGGCCTGAGGTAGGAATGGGTATGGGGTAGCCTGGGGTTGGGGGAAGGGTTGGTATAGGAATGGAGGTTGGGGTTGGTATATGAAATGAGGATGGGGTGGGTATAGGAAGTGAGGATGGCGTTGGTACAGGGGATAGGGTTGAGGTTGTTGTGATGGGTGAAGTGTACCCAGGTATTGTGGTATTGCTCTGTGACGTTGTTCCTGCTGTTGGTGTGGCGTCGATGTTATGTGTGGGGGAACCCAAGACGGCTCCCCCCACTCTTGGGACGAATCATGCTCCCTAGACTCCCCACTCATGTCAATAATTGTATCTGCACTGGCACGGAAAGATACGCCCGGCTGCCCAGTCCCCTGCAGAACCCGCTACCCCGTCGCCTCAGTCCCACTGACTCCACCTGTGACGTCAGCTGAGCTACCCGAGCGGTCCCCAGTGGTGCTGGAAGAGGTGCGATCCTCTACACTTCCACTCCCAGTGGTGTCGGAAGAGGTGCGATCCTCTACACTTCCACTCCCACTGGTCGCCACTGACTGGTCACTGTCTGGGTTAAGCATGTCCTGTGATTGCTGGTGTGCCATGTTTCTTGTAGCTACCCTTCGATACAACCTCTACCCGGACTTCACTACAACCGTGAACTTACACAAATAAAAACACAACTCTTTTCTAAGAGAAAACTAACCAAATTCCCAAAGTAGGAAATACAACGATTAATCGAGAGAATCGCTGAAGTGAATTCGATGAATGAGCGTCTGCCCCGCACTCGTGTCTGACCTTGAAATAACCCGCAGTTCTATTACTGAAACCTAAGTCCTTTACGTTAAAAAAAATTAAAGAATCTAATTCCTATAAAACAATTTAAAATGATAAAATAACTAACGCGCAGCACTCGTGATAGATTAATAAAGAATATTTACTGTACTTAATACTAAACGCACTTGAAGTGAGCAGCGTGGCCACTGATGACTGATGGAGCGGGGCCAGCTGCGCTGAAAAACTAAGTCCCGCGCTTTTTCGCTTAAACGCTGAAAAATCAAAATTTTTGTTCTGAAGGAAAATAACTAGTTTTACGTTACTAAACAGCTCTAGCGATTAATATAGACTCCCAGGACATATATGTGCTTGCCAAAATTTGAATTTTCACCAAAAACTTGCGTTTTTACTTAGTGCTGGACTCTGCCAAATTTTTGCACCCGGAAAAAATTCTATCACCCAAAATATGGTAAAACTCCCTTAATTCGTCAAAAATGGGTTTCTTGTTCTCAGATATAAATACGCTATTATTTAATACTGACGCTGTATACAAAACAACACTGACACTCGGGCGGTTTCAACACTCATCAATTCGAATTTTCATCAAAATCTGAGGTTTTCACCTCAAGTGGACTCTAATAAAATCACAACACGATTTTCTCGGAAAATAACTAAATTCGGCAAAAATGTAATTATCACTGTTTAATGCTTAAGAACAGAATTACGTCCCTTGCGCGCACTAGAGAGTAATACTGGCCCCAGAATATACACGAAACATGAGAATTCGAATTTTCGCCAAAATGTACGAATCTAGCCCAAGCTGGACTTAGAAAATTTTTCCACCTACGTTTCCCCCAAAAAAATTCTAAGTCTAAAAACGTGAGTCTACCGTCTTACTGGTAAAACTAGAACCAATATCACTCGCAACGACTGGGGAATCCTAATGATACCCAGACCATGTACGTGACCTACTAATACAAATTAATTACAGTTAACGACTTTCCAACGTTGACTTAGCCGAAAACTTATCCCAAAATACTTAGAAATATTTCCACGAGTTCTATCAGACACTTACACGAAAATTACTATCCCTTAACAAACTCCTTCACTTAACTATCGTGACCGACCTATAGCCCTAAGTTCAGAGGATTAACTACGCTCTAGAAACAACGCCTCTGACTTAGACTGATATAATAAGGAATAGCAAGACTTAATGTACGCACTTAGTCTAACATACACGAAAATACTGAACACCTAAAAAAAATTGAACCGGGGATTGAATTTAGGGGAAAATTGTTAATCTCTAGAAAACGCAATTAAACGGGATTACTTTATAAATTTAATTATACTTAATTTAAAGATACACTCGACTTAATACTATAATTGCTCCTACCGGCTCGCCGTCCCGCGCCTAGCCTAGGGGTCTCGACCGTCTAGATTCTAACAGAGCGACACGCAGCTTTCAGCAACAATTAGACTAGAGGCGACTCAACCTCCACTAAGTGTGCGACCACTTAGTCGTTGAATCGTTGCTAGGTAGTTTACTAGTCCGTCCCTCGGAGGCCGCAACGCCCTTCACGGATTTACGTTTTTCCTTAGCGTTTGGGTCGTCTAACAACGCCCTCGGACTATCTCCTGGCGTCCCACAGATAAATCCGCCCAGACAGCCCACAAGGAACTGCTGTTGAGAGTATGATGGCTCCCAACACCTCTGAATCTATTGCAATGGGTCGAGTATGGTACCCAGTCCAATAAACTCGGAGCGGACTCCTTAACCAATAAAACTGAACAGAAATTACTTACTAACTAATCCTTAATAGTAACAGCCCGCATGAACCCAAGATTCGCCAATCCCCACTCAAACGCACTGTCGTGAGGCGCACTGCTAATCCTGGCCCGCGGCTGTCCTCCCTAGCCTCCACGCACGTGTCCGAATGGCGAGACGTGTGAGCCTTTCAACAATTTCAAACAAAATTGTTGATCCCACCGCTGCCACCATTGTAACACGGGACGGGGTTCTCTCTTGCTTCTACCCCCCCCTTTTTCTCTTTGTACCCGTATTCTTTACCGTAAAGTTCTTTACCAAGGGACCCAAAGACTTTTACTCGAGCCGACTCCACGCCACGTGGTCTCAAGACGATTTACCGACTTGAGATTCTACAACCCGTATGACGTGAAATAGACTTCTAGCAATTTCTAGGATCTCCTTTCCGCCGCCACCACCAGATCAGTAACCAAATGAGCAATGATCGAGATCTGGATCGATCACGCTAAACACTCAACCTTGGGGCTTGATCCCCACTAGTAAACCAAAAAACCCTTGAATCTTATGTGTGGAGTTAATTAAAATCAACAGGGATGATAATCCTGATTGGATGTGAATGATATACTCGGATTCGAGGAGCATAGGCGTCCACCTCAACTCGGCCACGAGGGGACCCCGTGACAAGGACAATTTCACAAAAATACAAAAGAAAATGGAAATAATAAAAATACACATTAACTAATTATTTTATTCAAAAATTAAGCAAAATCTAAATAATTGTTCACTCCCTACTTGAACACTCCCTAACTGAATATTTAACGGCAATGAGTGGACTATTCCTAAGAAACTCCAAGCAACTTTACCTTGGGCGACCAGCTAGGATGTTCGTGCTGTCGGGAGGCCGATGATGGGGAGGCCCCTGCCCTAGCTGCTACTCAAACCACACTAATCTTTTCCTCTCTCAGATGCTCCTCTCTCCAGGAGCCCAGATTGAATTGTTCCGCCTAGCTGGTCGAGCTACTTAGCAAAGTTTAAGTTATAACAATTAACCTCTGTCGTACTGAATTATCCAGATTGATTGATTTATTGTACTGAAGTTAAATTACACAAACATCTTAAGGAAGAGCTATTCCCAATTACAAAATAGCTGTTTGACCTCTGAGAAATAGAGGACATGGCAACTGGTGACTTATGACCGTCAAATCCCTCCGCCTTAGAGGCCTAGTTCTCGCTCGTGACGTCACTGATGGTGACAAACTCTTTCTTCTAATAATTAATATACTCTTGATATTATAAACAGTAATACTATAGAATACAATTTGAATGCAAAAATGACTGAAGGTTAATTTCTCTAAGTAATGATTACAAAAGAATGATTCATTATATGAACAAAGGCGTCAGGTTATTTTATCACCACGAATTCTCTGGGGACAGGTCCCGAGGTCGCCATGCGGTCCAGCTTCCCATTCTCCCTTGTATAGATAACCCTTCTGGATAATTTTTACAACAAGCCTCAATTGTTACATCCTGACCCCCTTGCTCTAAATGCCACAGTGAATACTGAGCTAGAGAAAGTCATCTTTGGCTAACTGCTAACAAACTCACCCTTAACATGACAAAACTTTTATATTCTGTTTGGCAATAAATCCTCTAATCATATAAATCTCAAAATAAACACATACCCAAATTTGTAACAATTAGATGGCAATTCCTTGGCATTCTCATTGACCACAAGCTGAATTTCCGGGACATATTCTAAATATCTAAAAAGTTTTCAAAAACTGTTGGCATTCTTTCT
>WNGS01088327.1:8473-23010 GCA_020271785.1 Procambarus virginalis
AGTGATTCGTCCAGTTTCGGTAGTGGGCGAGTGTTGTGTGGTATAGTACCTGTGTGTTTGTTGGTAATGTGTATCCCAGACTTGTGGGTATCTCCCTTCCCCTCTGTAATCCTGTGGTGGTTTCCATCTGACTGTTCCTCTCTCTTATATTTTCTGCTCTGTTTCTGCCTTCTCTCTAAAAAATTGCCAGTAGTGTCATACTGATTTTCCGTCTATAACGTTGTGTACCTCTCACGTGGAATTCCGGACACTGAAGATTGTAGCATTTTTGTCCCTAATTGAAAATTGACATAATTTGGGGTGGAAGTATCTACACCCTGTTCCAAAACGGCATGTACCCCTCGCCACATGTTCCTGCTTTTCGAGGATGTAGAAAATGGCATTTTGTTCCTAATTTTCCATATTTGCATATTCCTTTAGTGTTGGTTGCAGTTTTCGCCTGCAGGGGGTGTGGGTGTCTCTACCCTCCCTGCTGACTGGTGGCTGTTTGGCCGGTGTTGACGGCACACGATTGCGATGGGAGTCCCTCTCCCTCCTGTGACGAGAGTAAACTCCGTGGGACTGAAGTTTACAGGCCGCGTTGGCTACCCTTTAGTTGAGCTTGTCATGTGTGACATGCTCCGTGTCCCGGTCGACGACGTTTACGGAGTGGAGCTGGTAACTGATCACCGGTTTATTATCAGTTGGCGGAGGTGGGGGTGTATCGTGCTTTCCTCCGCCGTTACGAGTGGCGTTCCTTGCCGCTGCCGGATGGTGCCGGCTCTGTGTCCATTACAGACCGTAGTGGTGCCCTGACCTACGTGAGTGTGCACGGGGCGCCCTTGGAGTTTCCCGAAGTTCTACTCCGGCGTTACTTCCAGCAGTTTGGCGCAGTCGTCAGTGTGCGGGTGCACGCTGTCCTCAGGGAGGTATAAGGGTATGAGGACGAACATTCGTACCCTTGGGATGCGCCTGAGGTCTGACATCCCTTCTTCGGTCCGGCTTCTGGGGTACTACGTCCGGGTATTCTATGCCCGGCAGCCCCGTACCTGCTTTCGGTGTGGCCTGTTGGGGCATCAGGCTGCCGGGTGCTCGGAGCTGCTGTCGCTCCTGTGAACCTGTTCCGGAGGATGATTTCCCGCCGCTCCCTGTTGGGGTGGACTCCGTGGCGAGGATGTTGACGTCCCTTGGCTGCTGTGGCTCCCCGTGCGTCGCCCGGCAGTCCTCCTGATGGTGCGGCTCCTCCTCCCCCTGCGTCGCCCGGCAGTCCTCCTGAGGGTGCGGCTCCCTCCCCCTGCGTCGCCCGGCGTCCTCCTGATGGTGCGGCTACTCCGCTGGGTGTTCCGATGCCGTCAGCTGATCTCCTGCCCATGTCACAGCTGCTCCCGGGGGGTCTTCCAGATGGTTTCTGCGTGTCGTCGACGTCTTCGTCTTCCTCGTCTCCTGCTGCTGCGTCTGGCCCTGTGCCTTCGCCGGTGTTTCGGCTGAGCTGGGTGCTGGGGGGGGTGCGGGCGTCCTGTTGTGTGCGGCCCGGTTTCCCTTGCGGTTGAGGCTGCTGCCGTCATGAGACGGGCATTGGTTCGCACGGCTTGTGATGCCCGTGATTCTGGGTCCGCCTCCGGCTCTGAGGATGTGCGCCCGGTGCCCAAGCGGTCCCGGCGTTCTTCTACTGCTTGGGCTGATGTGGAGATTTCGACGCCGGTGGGTCTTCGGGCGATGATGTGGTGGATCCGGTGCTTCACGCTCTGTGTCGATGGTGGTCGCTGATGTCCATGTGCCTGATGATGTCGACGATTGTGGTTATGATTCACCTCCTGTTTCTTCTGCAGATGGTTCTCCGCAGTGGGAGGTGTAGCTCCTCCGGATGTAGTGTGTGGGTGCTGGTGAGGGCCGCGACCTCGTGTTGTTGCTGAAGAAGGATGTTCAGCGTGGGGAGCCCCTGCAGGTGTCACGTCCGGTGGTTGCCGCGGAGCCCTGTGGGCTGCCAAGGAGGTTACAAGTGCGCTGCCCGTTGCCCGGGCCTGTAGGGGGAAGCCCGTCCCAATCATCTTGGCCTCCGGCGTGGCGTATGATAGGACGACCAACCCTTTGTCATTTAACTTTATTGACCGAGTGCAGCCTGATCCGTGGTGCCCCTCGACTGTCTGGGTTCCACAGGCTCGGGTTTTTGTTGAGGGTGTGCCAACTTGATGCCTGATCCTCGTACGGTCCATGCTCACCCTGTTCCGGACGACATCCTGTTGCTTTGGGAGGCGTATTGTGTTCGTTTCCCGGCGGCAGAGTGGCCGGATAAGTATGCGCACTCTTGATAGTTTGTGTGATTGCTTGTATGTATAGGACTTGTGTATGTTCTGATATGTAACGTGTTTATTGTGCGCCCTTCAGGCCGGTGTAATGTTTAGTTTCTCAGTGTCCCTGTTTATTGTGGTCCTTATGTTTTTAACGTACTTAGTGTGTGGCTATACCATTTCATGATTATCTGTTTCTTTGATTTGTTGTATTATGTGCCCCTCTGGCTATGCTGTTTGCCCTATTACGTTCTGTGCTTGTGCCTCTCCTTATATTTCTTGCACTGCAAGTGGTTGTGCATGTGTTTTGTTTATTGCTTGTGTTGTTATTGGACCTTGTGTGGCTTTTGTTTATGTTTCTTGGATTGTTGTATGTTTTATGATTTTATTATTTTACATGTTTTTTCTTGTTCTCCTATGCTTTCTCTGTGTATTATGATGTTTGTCTGTTTTATGTGTTATTGTGTTTTGGGTATTGTTAGCCTGTTTGCGCGATTTGTTTTATTGTTGGATTTATGTATGTTTGGTCTGTTCTTCATGTGTTCATGGTGTTTTTATTGTGCTTTTTCTGTTCTGTACTTGGGATCCTTTATGAATCGGGGAAAAAAAAAACTTATGTGCCTGTGTTTGGGTGGTTGGGCTGGTTGTGGTTGTATTAGCTTTTTGTCTTTCTGCCCTTATTATTCTGGGTGTGGCTGTATTTTATGTTATTTATGTTATTTATTTCTTGTGTTATTTCTTTGTGATGTTCTGTTTTTGTTATGTATCCGGTGCCCGTTTCGGGGTTTCCTGTTATGTACCATGTTTCCTTCACTTTTGGTATTGTTATGAAATGTTTTCATGTGTTCATGGTTTATTACCTTGTTCTGTTTCCCCTGTTTGTCTTCCTGTATTGTTCTGCTTTTGTCTGTTTTGTATTTGGTTTTCTTTTTATAAATAAAAAAAAATGTACACGTCGCTACACCACACCAACACACGCCACTACACCACGCACCTACACAACCATACACGCCACTACACCACGCAAACACGCCCTTATACGCCACTACACCACACCACTACACGCCACTATACGCCCCTACACGCCACTACACAACCCGGCACGCCCCATACACGTCACTACACAACCCTACACGCCACAACACCACGCCCCTACACACCAGTATACACCAAAACACGCTCCTACACGCCCTTAAACACCACTACACGCCACTACACCACGCCACTACACGCTCCTATACGCCCCTACACGTCACTACACAACCCTGAACGCCCCATACACGCCCCTACACGCCATTACACAACCCTGCACGCCACTACACACCCTTACACGCCAAAACACCGCGCCAACACACGCCCCTACATGCCACTACACAACCCTGCACGCCACTACACGTCCTTGTACGTCACTACACGCCACTATACGCCCCTACACGCCTCTACACAACCCTGCACGTGACTATATGCAACTACACAACCCTGCACGCCACTACAAGCCCCACACACACCCCTACACGCCACTTCACGCCCCTACACGCCACTACACGCACTTACACGCAACTACACGTCACGTCACGCCCCTACACGCCACTACACGCCCCTACACGCCACTACACTCCCCTACACGCCCCTACACGACACTTCACTCCCCTACACGCAACTACTCGCCACTGCGCGCCCTTCACACCATGAATGGACTGTAATAATAATCAGTTGAGAGTTAAAATCCTCAAACATCAACATTGGGGTATTACTAGAAATTCATATACATCTAGGAACTAATGTGGTTCGTCACCAGTTCATTAATGATGTTAGTAAAGGTGATAGAATCCGAATTGAATGTAGATGTTAAAAGATCATAAGATAATAAATGATCAAATCTATGAAATATTACCATATCATAGGAAATAATAGGAGCGAACTTATTGAGCACTGAGCAGTAAATTATTGAATTATGTTACTCCTTTTGAATATTATATGCATAAAAAGTACGTATTAGAAATAATAATGGTAATGGTCAAATATTCTACAAAATGGGATTTGTGGCTTAGCTGTAAGACGACTTCACAAAACCCGTTTCACTACTCGTAGCCGTGGTCACATCGTCCAAATAAGGAAGAAACATTAGTGGTGAACATCATAGGTGGAGGAAGGAATACTCGGTTCGTCCTCGCCTACACGCTGTAATCAGGGAAATTTAAGTAACATTTGACTAGGCTAAAAAATTATTCCAAAATTCACTGAAATTGGAGAATAACGTTAAAAGAAACTAACGTTGTGTACGTGGTCGGTGTATATCCTAACGACAGGCTACCCGCAGTAGTAAACTATAGAATGATGCATCAAACTACAATGTATACTTAACGTCGGCATCTTGGAACACTCAGGCCTGCCGGTATCACGTCTGCCAGTCCCTGACGTTCACTGCTGTGAACGATTAATTGCTGGACATGACTGTCTTTATAGACGCGTAAATGAACAGTTTCTAGTACTGTATGACAACGTGATCTTGATGTAATGGCTGCCGCTTGCAGAAGCACGTGCACGCATCGCGGAGCCCTATCCTTGAAAGACGCCTCCTCTCAGGTCTCAGAGCAAGAGTAGAATGCGCCCTTGGTCATTTAAAGGCAATGACCGATCTTCAGGCCAATTAAACGCAGTGGCCGTAATGGTGGGCGCAGACGCTGTTCAGAACACGCCTCAATGGGGAATGCTTCTCCCTTGCACGCTGCTAATATGGCGTCTCTAGTCGGAGTGGCGTCTCCTTCTTCCCTGGCTGCGATACGCATGCGCAGCCCACTCAAAGTATTCTCGAGCTTAAAGTATTTTATTTTACTTATAATTAATCAGGGAAGTAATGACTAATGACAAGTTCTTATGTCACTAATAAATGTATTAAAGTGCAATATATTTTTGCACAATGCATGTCAGCTTATTAAGACTGCATTAAGAAATTTTATATAAATCATTTTGTACTATAATAATTTCCACTGTAGTTATTAATACACCTAAATGATCGAATTCAGTAAGCAATAATATGCTATGTAAATAAACAATGAAATAAACGATTATCCTTAGTAAAGGATTGTAATTAACTAAACTCTGTTTAGATGCAACTAAATGTGGAGAGATTCATGTTTTAGCCATTCGTTCCTCACGTCGTTACTCTGACGAGGAAGAACTTGGCAAATATCAAATATATTTGGCTTCGTAATGGAAACATTAATTGAATTAATTCTACATATTAGTAGTGTTAGTAATCACTATGGGTTAACATAATAATGATGTATTATAATATACTAACGATGTATTAGTGTTGGAAACTTTCCAAAACAAGTGTCCCGCTTTCTCTTCCCGATCTTAAACACCAACTGGACTCCTTGCCGGAGCCTGTGCTACTGCTGAGTGATTTCAATGGTCAACATACCCTCTGGGGTAATGTTCTGTCAAACACCCTGGGTCGCCTTCTCGATCCGTTCATCCTCTCTTTTTCCTTGTCTCTTCTGAATTCTGGTGAGCCCATTCATTCGGACTCTCGGACTCGCACCCTTTCCTGTCTTGATCTTTCTCTCTGCTCGTCGTTTCTTTACTTGGATTTCTCGTGGCGGGTTATTGATGACCTCCAAGGCAGTGATCATTTCCCCATCCTTTTTACCTTTTTCTCTTTTCACCCTCCCCTTTCATTTCCTAGGTGGCAGTTTGCCAAGGCAGACTTGACAACCTGTCCTATTAAAAATAACGTCGCTTTTGGCCGTTTGCCCGTATGGCCGAAAGTGGCCGTAATATGAAAATGAAAAAAATGAAATAAATTTGGGATTTTTTTTCAACAACAGTATGTTAAGGGTCCTCTGGTAGGTAAGGTAGGCAGGAAATTCTCATAAAGTTTCAAATTTTTATGAAAAATATTAATTGAAAGTTTACTCTTCTAACCTATCTAAGTGAGCCGGGCGACTCAAACAGAAAACGGGACAGTATGTCACTTTTGTGAGTCGATTTCATTTCAAATTGTGTACATTTTTGGCCATAGTGTGCATACGAGCGAAAAGCGACGTTATTTTTTAGAGGACGGGTTGGATTGGAACCTATTTATCCTAAATGCTGCTCTCTCTGACCTCTCCATTCTGCCTCTCCCTCGCGCCCTCCTCCTTTTTCATGATATCTTCTTCGACGCTGGCCTCCGCTCTATTCATCGCTCTTCCTCTTGGGGAACACATTCTGCGTTCCCCAAGAGGAAGTCCACCACCCACCCGGCAGATGGCTGATTTTTTTGTTTTGTTTCGGAAGGTGAGTGTGGTGGCCCATAGGACCATCCGTACAGCTAAGCGTGAGTGTTGTAAGTTTTATCTTTCCACCAATTCGTTCGAAACTCATCTGCTGCAGATCTGGAAGCGTATCTGCAAGATAGCAGGTAAGTTCCTTCCCAATGTCTTGCCAGTCTTTTACCTCCATGGTACTCTTGTAGTGGACCCGTTGCAGGTCGCAACCGAACTGGGTTCCCACTTTTCTTCTGAACAAATCCACAAAGGCCATGACGAAGATCGAACCTTCATCTGAGATCATCCCAGACGCTGCCTTAATCGACTGAGCTACGACATGGTCAAAAGGTTGAAACCAGAAGTTGTACCTAACTTACTTGGATCCTGCAGCCTCTCCGAGATACAAACCAGGGTTTTACACAACTCCCCCATGCACTCGAGCTATGTCAATAGGCCGTTCTACCTCTTTGCCCTTGCTTCATTACACACAGAAATCACAATAGTTTGATGCATCAATGAACAAATCCACAAGGGCCGTGACGAGGTTTCGAACCTACATCCGAGATCATCCCAGATGCTGCCTTAATCGACTGAGCTACAATATGGTCAAAAGAGTTGAAACCAGAAGTTGTACCTAACTTATTTGGACCCTGTAGCCTCTCTGATAAACAAACCAGGGTTTTACACAACTCCCCCATGCACTCAAGCTATGTCAATAAGTTGTTCTACCTCTTCGCCCTTACTTCATTACACTTCATTAGGCTCAGTCGATTAAGGCTGAGGTGATGATCTCAGATGATCTGGGATGATCTCGGATGTAGGTTTGAATCCTCATCACGGCCCTTGTGGATTTGTTCATTGATGCATCACGCTATTGTGATTTCTGTGTGTAATGTAACTTTTCTTCTGTTTGCTCTGGTTCTCATCGTCCTCGATCTTTCCTTCTTCGTAAGCCTGTTCTTGAATCTCATCCTTTAGATTTCTGCACCCATCTCCACCTTCCCGATAACGATCCCTTCTCTCTCTCTCTGAACTTCATTCTGCCTTAGCCCTCTGCGGTTCTACGTCAGCGAGCTCCGATGGCATTCATTATGAGATGCTTCGCCATCTCCCTCCGTGCATGTCTCAGTATTTACTGAGTCTGAATAATCGGGTATGGGAGTCGTCGTCAGTCCCTGAGGACTGGCTCGATGCCGTTGTTCTCCCTGTTTGGAAACCAGGGTATCTTGGGGCATCCCCTAAGGACTTCCACCCTATTGCCGTCACGAGTTGTGTCTGCAATCTCTTTGAACGTATGGTTAACGTTCGTCTGATGTGGTTCTTAGAATACTATCACCACCTCTCCCCTTCTCAATTTGGTTTATGCAAGTGCCGCAGCACAACAGATGTCCTGGTGAACTTGGAGGTTCGTACTGCGTTTGCTGCGAAGACCTCCGTTGTTGCCGTCCTTTTTGACCTGGAAAAGGCTTACGACACCACGGCCTTCATGGTAATCTCCCTCTCTTTCTCCAAAGCTTCCTCTCTCGTCGATCCTTTCGAGTGAGGCTTGGTACCATTCACTCTGCCGCTCTTTTAGGACAACGCGAGGGTGTACCCCAAAGTAGTGTTCTGAGCACTACTCTTTTTCTAGTTGACCTAAATAGTCTTCTTTCCTCCCTTCCTTCTGGCGTCTTCTCCGCTCTCTATGTCAACGATCTTACACTTTGCTGTCGGAGTGATGATTCGCCTCTCATTCAACGGTGGCTTCAACTTGCGATTGATGCCGTGTCGTCTTGGGCCACCGGTCATGGCTTCAGGTTCTTTACGTCTAAGACTCGTGCTATGACTTTTACTCGGAAGCATGTCGTTGTTCGTCCCTCTTTGTCGCTCTATGGTCATCCCCTTGAGTACAAGGATTCTGCTAAGCTTTTGGGGTTAGTCTTTGACGCTCGTTTGTCTTTGTGGCCCCATATCTCTTACTTCTGAGTTGAATGCTCTAAGGCTATTACCCTCTTTAAGGTTTTGTCCTATACTTCTTGGGGAGCGGATAGGCGCACTCTCCTCGCTTTACATTCCTCTCTCGTCCTGTCTAAAGTCGATTATCATGGCACTGCTTACTCGTCTGCTTCTCCATCTACTCTTCACCGTCTTGATGCTTTGCACCATACTGGGTTGCGCCTCAGCTCTGGTGCCTTTCGTTCAACTCCTGCCCTCAGCTTGCATGTTGACACTGGCTTTCTATCTCTCCAGGACCGCCGTGATCGCTACTGTCTTTGCTAACTAGCGCGGTCCTTGCAACATCCTTCCTCTCTCCTCTGTCGTGCTTTGACTTTTACCCCCTCCTGTGGTTTCTGTTCCCCTTCACCACCTCTCTCTTTCTGTCCGGTTATCTCGCTTGCAAGATTCTCTTTCGGTTCGTATTTCAAATGTTTTTCCTCGTATTGTTCCTTCCTTGCCCCCATGCAGAGTTCCCCTTCCAAAATTTTGTACATCCCTGACCCGTATCACTAAAGCTTTTACCCATCCTAAGGTTCTGAAACGCATTTTTCATTGAGCACTTTTCTTCACACTCCCGCTCCATTTCCATCTTCACCGATGGGTCTAATTCTGTGGACAGTGTAGGCTACTCTGTTGTTGTTTTTCCTGACCGCACTTATGCGGTCAGGATTTTTCTGACCGCACTATTCCTTAAGTATCTTGACATTGCCCCGGCCCCTCCTGACCCCGCCGACTCTTCCTGATGTACCTGAACATAACCCCGCCCTCATAAGAACATAAGAACAAAGGTAACTGCAGAAGGCCTATTGGCCCATACGAGGCAGCTCCTATTTATAACCACCCAATCCCGCTCATATACATGTCCAACTCATGCTTGAAACAATCGAGGGACCCCACCTCCACAATGTTACGCGGCAATTGGTTCCACAAATCAACAACCCTGTTACTGAACCAGTATTTACCCAAGTCTTTCCTAAATCTAAACTTATCCAATTTATACCCATTGTTTCGCGTTCTGTCCTGTGTTGATACTTTCAATACCCTATTAATATCCCCTTTGTTATGTCCATTCATCCACTTGTAAACCTCTATCATGTCACCCCTAACTCTTCGCCTTTCCAGTGAATGCAAATTAAGCTTTGTTAATCTTTCTTCATATGAAAGATTTCTAATTTGGGGAATTAACTTAGTCATCCTACGCTGGACACGTTCAAGTGAATTTATATCAACTGAATTTCATATCAACTGAATTTATATCAACTGAATTTCAACTGAATTTCAGTCAGTCAGGTGCTGTCACAGTGAGAGGTTGTGTTAGCTGGAGCTCCGAGTGAAGCAATAATATTCAGCAATAATGGAGGGTTTGGTGAGGGAGTTGGTGAGTCTGGTTGGAGCTCTGAGGAGAGAGCTGGATTCGTTGCGTGAGGAGGTAAGGCAGCTTAAGCAACGACAGGATGAAGCAAAGGAGGAGACCGGCATTAGGGAGACCCCGTCTTGGCATATTGTAAAAGACAGGGGTCTTAAGAAGACCTTGGCAAAAAAGACACCTAATACCATAAAGATTACAAACGCATTTGATGTGTTGGAGGACGAGTGCTGTGGTGAACCTATGGTTCAGCGTGGAGGTAAGGGCATAGCGGCGAGGAACATTGAAGCGCGGGTCCCTCAAAGTGCCCCAAGAGAAAAGGGAGGATCGAAGCGAATTTTGGTTGTGGGAGATTCCCAGGTGAGGTATTTGGACAGAACGTTTTGTGCCAGAGATAAAGGGAACAGATTAAGGGTTTGCTATCCTGGAGCTGGTATTGGTGATATTGTTGGAAACATGAAAGATATTATGACGGGAAATGGGAGCAAACCCATTATTTGTATTAGTGTAGGGGGTAATGATGTTGGGAGAGTTAGAAGTGAGGAACTAATACTGAAATTCAAGACAGCAATAGAATTAGTTAGGAGCAAGGGAGGAATCCCGATCATATGTGGCATTCTTCCAAGAAAGGGAGTGGGAAATGAATGGATGTCGAGGGCACTTGGTGTCAATTGCAGGCTGGAAAGATATTGCAAATCTAATGCAATATCTTATATAGACAACTGGGAACACTTCTATGGAAGAAATGAAATGTATGCTCGGGATGGGGTGCATCTATCGAGAGCTGGGGTTGTTGCTGTTGCAAACTCGTTGGAAGAAGTGGTTAGAGGTGTTTGTTTGGGTTTAAACTGTTAGTAGATAGAGGTATGGGAATTGATTTGGAGGAAGGATGTAATAAAAGTATGTGTTTGCGGGAGAAAGGAATTGGCAAAATGATCAGGGAAAGAGAAGGGCCTCAAAATAACAATTCACTTAGGGTATATTACACAAACAGTAGAAGTCTAAGAAATAAAATTAACGAATTAAATGCTCTTGTCTGCACAGAAAAAATAGATATTATTGCACTTACCGAAACGTGGATGAATGTTGATAATAGAGAACTATTAGCCGAATATCAAATAAATGGATTTAAACTATTTCACACAGATAGATATATTAGACGAGGTGGTGGAGTAGCCATATACGTTAGGGACAATTTGAAATGTAGTCTCAAAGAGGGAATCAAAACTGAGCCACACACAGAAACTATTTGGATAGAATTAAACGAAAAAGCAAATAATATTATAATTGGAGTTATATATAGGCCACCAAATTTAGACAGAATGGAAGCAAAGCATCTATGGGATGAAATATCTAGGGCATCTAGATCTAACAGTATTTATGTCATGGGTGACTTTAATTTGAGTGGAATAAACTGGTTGAACAAAACAGGGAATAGTGAAGCAGAAGATTTTCTAGAATTAATTGACGATTGCTTTCTTACGCAACACATTAAGGAACCAACACGGGAAAATAATATTTTAGATTTAGTGTTAACTAACAGGGAAACACAAATTAATGACATCGAAATAGGGAGTGAGCTAGGGAACAGTGATCACAAAGAAATCAGATTTGGCATAGAATGGAATAGACCTGTAGGAGAAAATTCTGTTAAAGTGCCAGATTTTCGAAAAGCTGATTTTAATAGCCTAAGAAATTGTTTGGGTCAAATTGATTGGAAAGTCTTGGGTATGGGGTGTGGGCCGGTCTTGGAGCGAGACATGAACCCAGCGATAGGTGATGTAAATGGGGATTTCGATGTAGATTCAATTTATAACGTATTTAAGAATATTCTAAACAAAGCACAGGAACGTAGTATACCACACAAATTGAATAGATCGATTACTAATGACCCAAAGTGGATAACAAAGAATTTGAAGAATCTTATAGGTAAAAAGAGAGCTTGGTACAAGAGGATTAAAAATGGGGAGGTCACTTTAGAACAGGAATTCGTACAACTAGTTAGAAATGTTAAAAAAGAGATAAGGAAAGCAAAAAGAAACTATGAAGTTCGTATAGCAGGGCAAGCAAAGACAAATCCTAAAGGGTTTTTTCAGTTATATCGAACTAAGACTAGGGAAAGGATAGGTCCATTAAAAACTGAGACAGGTCAAATAACAGATAGTGATGAAGAGATGAGTAGTATTTTTAATAAATATTTTGTATCAGTATTTACTAAAGAGGAACTTAACAATATGCCTTCAACCAAACAAGTCTACGTGGGTAGGAACGAGGACAGGTTGACGAGTTTATAATTTAATATTCAGCAATAATGGAGGGTTTGGTGAGGGAGTTGGTGAGTCTGGTTGGAGCTCTGAGGACAGAGCTGAATTCGTTGCGGGAGGAGGTTAGGCAGCTTAAGCAACGACAGGATGAAGCAAAGGAGGAGACCGGCATTAGGGAGACCCCGTCTTGGCATATTGTAAAAGACAGGGGTCTTAAGAAGACCTTGGTAAAAAAGACACCTAATACCATAAAGATTAGAAACGCATTTGATGTGTTGGAGGACGAGTGCTGTGGTGAACCTATGGTTCAGCGTGGAGGTAAGGGCATAGCGGCGAGGAACATTGAAGCGCGTGTCCCTCAAAGTGCCCCAAGAGAAAAGGGAGGATCCAAGCGAATTTTGGTTGTGGGAGATTCCCAGGTGAGGTATTTGGACAGAACGTTTTGTGCCAGAGATAAAGGGAACAGATTAAGGGTTTGCTATCCTGGAGCTGGTATTGGTGATATTGTTGGAAACATGAAAGATATTATGACGGGAAATGGGAGCAAACCCATTATTTGTATTAGTGTAGGGGGTAATGATGTTGGGAGAGTTAGAAGTGAGGAACTAATACTGAAATTCAAGACAGCAATAGAATTAGTTAGGAGCAAGGGAGGAATCCCGATCATATGTGGCATTCTTCCAAGAAAAGGAGTGGGAAATGAATGGATGTCGAGGGCACTTGGTGTCAATTGCAGGCTGGAAAGATATTGCAAATCTAATACAATATCTTATATAGACAACTGGGAACACTTCTATGGAAGAAATGAAATGTATGCTCGGGATGGGTGCATCTATCGAGAGCTGGGGTTGTTGCTGTTGCAAATCGTTGGAAGAAGTGGTTAGAGGTGTTTGTTTGGGTTTAAACTGTTAGTAGATAGAGGTATGGGAATTGATTTGGAGGAAGGATGTAATAAAAGTATGTGTTTGCGGGAGAAAGGAATTGGCAAAATGATCAGGGAAAGAGAAGGGCCTCAAAATAACAATTCACTTAGGGTATATTACACAAACAGTAGAAGTCTAAGAAATAAAATTAACGAATTAAATGCTCTTGTCTGCACAGAAAAAATAGATATTATTGCACTTACCGAAACGTGGATGAATGTTGATAATAGAGAACTATTAGCCGAATATCAAATAAATGGATTTAAACTATTTCACACAGATAGATATATTAGACGAGGTGGTGGAGTAGCCATATACGTTAGGGACAATTTGAAATGTAGTCTCAAAGAGGGAATCAAAACTGAGCCACACACAGAAACTATTTGGATAGAATTAAACGAAAAAGCAAATAATATTATAATTGGAGTTATATATAGGCCACCAAATTTAGACAGAATGGAAGCAAAGCATCTATGGATGAAATATCTAGGGCATCTAGATCTAACAGTATTTATGTCATGGGTGACTTTAATTTGAGTGGAATAAACTGTTGAACAAAACAGGGAATAGTGAAGCAGAAGATTTTCTAGAATTAATTGACGATTGCTTTCTTACGCAACACATTAAGGAACCAACACGGGAAAAAAATATTTGAGATTTAGTGTTAACTAACAGGGAAACACAAATTAATGACATCGAAATAGGGAGTGAGCTAGGGAACAGTGATCACAAAGAAATCAGATTTGGCATAGAATGGAATAGACCTGTAGGAGAAAATTCTGTTAAAGTGCCAGATTTTCGAAAAGCTGATTTTAATAGCCTAAGAAATTTTTTGGGTCAAATTGATTGGAAAGTCTTGGGTATGGGGTGGGGCCGGTCTTGGAGCGAGACATGAACCCAGCGATAGGTGATGTAAATGGGGATTTCGATGTAGATTCAATTTATAACGTATTTAGAATATTCTAAACAAAGCACAGGAACGTAGTATACCACACAAATTGAATAGATCGATTACTAATGACCCAAAGTGGATAACAAAGAATTTGAAGAATCTTATAGGTAAAAAGAGAGCTTGGTACAAGAGGATTAAAAATGGGGAGGTCACTTTAGAACAGGAATTCGTACAACTAGTTAGAAATGTTAAAAAAGAGATAAGGAAAGCAAAAAGAAACTATGAAGTTCGTATAGCAGGGCAAGCAAAGACAAATCCTAAAGTTTTTTTTCAGTTATATCGAACTAAGACTAGGGAAAGGATAGGTCCATTAAAAACTGAGACAGGTCAAATAACAGATAGTGATGAAGAGATGAGTAGTATTTTTAATAAATATTTGTATCTGTATTTACTAAAGAGGAACTTAACAATATGCCTTCAGCCCAACAAGTCTATGTGGGTGGGGACGAGGACAGGTTGACGAGTTTAGCAGTTACCAGGGAGGATGTTCTTAAACAAATAGTAAAACTCAAACCAAACAAATCCCAGGGCC
>WNGS01088335.1:0-12328 GCA_020271785.1 Procambarus virginalis
TTTATTAGTGTAAATGCTATGTCAATTTTGTCAATACAGCCAAAATATTATGTCAATAAAGACCTGAAACGAAAACAGCACAGCAGTCACCCTCCACACTGACATCTTCAGAATGTATGAAGTAGACATCTGCTGCATGCCAAAAAATCTGTGCCCGTGCAGCCGCGTAAAGCAGCCTGGTTGATCAGTCCAGCAACCAGGAGGCCTGGTCGACGACCGGGCCGCAGGGACGCTAAGCCCCGGAAGCACCTCAAGGTAAGGTATGCTAAGAGGCCACTGTAGCGCAAATCACAAAAAAGGCAAGAGAGCACGAGCCAAAGGACAGGAAGGACTGTGTTTCCTCTTGCCTATAAGAAGAGATCTGCCTAGTTAAGTGGTTGAAAAGTTGAACACCACTTCATCTCATCATGATGAGAGATGGTGATGCTTTTGTAGACCAATTGTAACAGAAGAGGTTGGCAACTGAATTTTGCAAGTCTGAAGACAAAACAACTTAGGCAGAACTGCCTCACAATTAAAGATGGGCAATTCAAGTGTCTTGTATAGCTCATTCACAAAGGCTGGGAGAACAAAATCTTGAAATGAATAGCTGCCTCTTTTCCTCAGAAAGCATAATTTCTTGCAAGCCAAGAGTCAGGAAACAGGTCTACTGTAGACCCAAATTTAAAGCAGCTAGTCCCTATCATATAACAAATCCTGCTTGGCCAGAGACCAGCAGTGGGCAAGACACAGCACATGATAAGAACAGGATTAGTCATATAAAACAATCGGTTCTCATTGATGTGAAATACACATTCCAACATGAACATGCATACACAAGTCACAGAAGTATACTATTAACTTGATTTTTAATCTTCTCTACTTCAGCTTTAACCGTTACATTAATTTTGCAGGAACAAAAACGATATAAGAAGCTGCACAGCAAATTGGAGGCATCCAAAGTGTGTGGTGAACTTCCAGGATTTCCTGATGATGTAAGTTCACTTGCTGGAAATATAGATGAACAGTTGCAGTTCACAGAAGCTGCAGATAACAAAGTACAATAAATGGTAGACTAAAAAAAAAATAAATGATACATTTACATCTGTTTATTATTCTCTGAAAATATACGGAGGTCTTAAATGTTTGGAAGCAGGAAACATTTTGTTTCAGTGCAAATGTACAGAAATTCTAGAATTATTTTTAAATTTCAAAATATTTAGTGCATAGGAAAGATGTTAATAACTTAGACATCCATAGATGTCTTCCTTGGGATAGTATAAATCTTTTGTCAAACTGAGAACAAGTGGGAAATTATTAGGGAATTCAGTTTTTTGTATGCAGTAGCATATAATGAAGCTTCTTATTTCTTATCAGACATTTAAAATGCCTCAAGCAAAGTCAAATGTTATAGAAGAAAATTGCAAAATACAGGTACAGTATAATCAAATTTTATGTGAAGACAGGATGAACATAGGCTGGCTTTACCAGTGCAATTTCTTAATATATTTTGAGATAAGGGGAAGTGGTAGGAGCAGAAAGCTTCAAAGGGACGGAGGAAACACTCCCGTGGAGAATCACGCTCTGATAGCCTCCCATCATGCCAACAACGGGTTGAAAGTATGGTGACAGTAATCAAACAATAACATGTAAATAGTCATCTGACTATAACCATACTTTGAGGGTTAAGAGGTAAGCACTTCCATCGCTTAGCCTATGACTGATTTCATAGCAAGTACTCATCAAAAGATGGCACCAAGCTGGGAGACCATTGGTGCCGCAGGATATGCAAGAAGCGCTAAATATCACTGAGGATGCCAATTTGAGAACAAAAGCACCTATGATGATCAATATCAAATTCACTAAGCACTCTGAGAGACATAAGTAAAGTAAGACATACAGACATCTTGAAAATTAGGACTTTATCATAAGTACTTAATGTCAACTGAAATCTACCTTGTTATTTGCAGTGAACTAAACACTTCTTAAATTAACCTCATGCATTTACCTTTAAAGACAGAGTGGAAATTATGATTTTGTCATCTTTTATCCCGATTTCAAGCAATTATTTTTTAAATGAAAATACTGTAGTTGGATTTTGAACTATGAGACACTTGTAAATTACAAGGCTTTATTTACTTGCCTCATAATTGATTAGGCACCAACAAAAATGAAAAATCTCAGCACCACATACAGAAAGTGTGTATACTAAATTAAAAAGTTTAAACTTGTAACATTCCAGTATGAAGGCCATACAATTATTCAAATGTGGCCATTTATGTCCCAATGCAAAATAAATGTGATGAACACTCACAGCAACTACCATTATTATCTGAGCCACAAATCAATCCCATTACCCAAGACAAACCATCTTGTGGTGTCTTACTTAGACTACCTTATTGGATACATAAATACATGAGTCCATTCACCTTACTGGATTTAAACTTTAAAAAATTCATATCATCCAAAGCATTTTCCTCTGTGCACAATACCAGTGGGAAATCTTGTTGATTCATCACACACAAAGAAAACTACAAATTTGAAATGACTCAAAATAAAACTAAAAAAATATTTGTGAGCAGTGCAAAATAATTATTGCCTTTTTGCATACATTGCATTGAATGTAAACCAGCAAATCAAAAAGCATCACAAAACCCATATTACATTAAACAAAACTGAACTGTACAATAGTCTCAATTACCCAGATTTCAGAGGTACTATATTTACTTGAATTATTTTCAAGTAATTCAATAAATACAAACAAATAATAATTAGTTCAATTTACTTTTGGTGAGATATTGTCATTAACTTGATAGTGAATACCAAAGAGGATCTCTCCTGCCCCACCTGAAAACTGGTGCTGCTTTATTTACTGAACATTTGACAATAATCCTAACTTTGACCTATAAGATTATATTTTCACTTTCAATCTTAGTATAACACTGATTTAAAAAGCATTGCACAATGAAAATGTTATCACAGTTCATTCAGTAAATACCAAAGATACTGGAGCTACACCAGAACAATATACATCCTGTCCTTAGTAACAATCTAGACCTAGGTGTTAAAATACAGTATAAAATATTTGTGTTTTCTCTTTGATGTACCTGAGTATACTGTATATAGTTCATGCTAGAGGAAAAATGCAAAAAACTAAATCTTGAGAAGAATGGCATCGATCTTTGACATTATATATCATAAAACTGCTATTTTACAAGTTGCATTTTTTCATGCAACCACAAAGAAAAATAAATTCAGATGCAGACAGAAACACACACCCCCCCCATGCATGCAAAAAACTATAAAATATATCATGTTGGTAATAACATTTGACTCAACATAGAACCGACACAGTTGCTTTTAATATTACGTCAAATTATTAGTTCTTTTACTTCTATTCATTCTTTCTCACACTTTAAAGAAAACCTTTTGGTAATACAATGCTCAAGCCTCAACCTAAAAATAATTACATTTGGTAATTACTATTGTATGATGTATGATGATTAAATTACAATATTGCAGCTGATAAAATAAGAACTATAAGGGTTCATATGTTAATAAAAAGAGCATTTACCCTGGAGTGGCAACTGTGGAAAACACTGTAGATATTAAACAGGATGCTGAGAAATATCTAGCTTTGTAATTTAATATGCAAGTATGTGTGCACTATTTTAGACTAGTCATTTTCTTTTAGAAATAAAATAACAGTAAAATTTTGAAACAGATTTTTAAGCTGAAGAAATGTCTTCAATATAGTAAGCAATCTTTTTGTTACTTCTCAATCAATTCTGTCCAATGATTTATCAACCTCCAGTTTTTAGGATCTTGAAACTTATTTCATCATTGACCCTTGACCTGCTATTGTGCTTTCCATAACTGCCACCTGTATAGATCTTAGTATTTTATACATTGTTTTGATTAAAATGTGAATGAAAGAGAGAGGTCTTGGGACAAGCTGGACTTAATCTACACACAAAATCAAACAATCGATTTTGCAGTTTTTGAACAAACTCGAGAAAATAAATATTTTGCACAAGTGTCATACAAGTAGAAATAAACCCAACATTTTACTTAAGCGAACAATACAAGGTTATGGAGCATATCTTTAAATGTCAAGATTTAGGCTGAGGCCAGGTACTGAATCCAGGTAGGTTATTCAGCACCATGATTTCTCAAGATCATAATATGCCATTCATTTTACAAACAAGTTTCCAATTACTGATGGGTATACAGGGGTGAATATTAAAGGATCATTCCAAAGTGTTTGAGCCCAGGTCATTTTACCTGTTAAGTGAGCAGGTTAAGGTGCTTACCCTGCACCACAGGATACAGAATTATGAATCTTTTGTAGTTTCACTTTCTCTATTCACGACATTCAACATTTTCCACAATTTTATATATATATATATATATTTGTTTTTACCTAACTTTTGAGTAAATTAAAATAGAAGAATTAGTCATTACACTTCTGTCAAGCAACATATTTACACCAAACATACATACCATGATGGATTACCTGTTGTACGTCTGTCGTTGATTCCGAGGATAAATGACCCTATGACTTGGTCTCTGACCACGTCTCCTGGTTGGTGGTCTGGTCAGCCAATGAGGCTGCTTGCAGCCACATTAATACAATCTGATATTTACACCATAGAGAATGTGAATGTAAGCACTACTGGTAAAATATTTGCATTTTGAGTGTTGAAATTAGAGATGAAGGTTGTTAAAGTACAGATTAAAGGTACAGCACTCATCTCTAGATTTAAGGGTATGGAAGGATGAAGATTCAAAAAGTACGCTGAAAAATGTACAAACTGACTTGAGTATTAAACTTGGTGTATGCAGATGACAGTCTTGTCGTGAATGCTCTGGTGAAAATGAACAACAAACGAGCGATGCGAGTAAAGGGCTATTCTAACACAACGTATGGATGTAAAATAAGTACTAATGTTGGACGAGTCTTCTGTTATAAAAGATGTGGAATGAAAAACCGGAGTCACTTGGAATGAGAAGTGTGCGAGGATAGTTTGGTCATGTAAGAGACATGAAGGCTGAGTTGAGCAAATACCGTGAGTGTGGGACAGACAGACAGTGGTATGTGTGTGAATAATGAAAGAGGGATAAGTGGCAATGAACAGAACTGAGTAGCAGTAAAAGTTTCAACAGAAGTGATTGAAAATTTGCTTGAGAAATCCCATGAAGCATTTAGTAAGTCAAAAGGTCAAAGCACTGTCATCAGTACAGTGCTGTATTTGCTTGTGTGGTGGTACTAAATTCCTGTGAAGCTCCTGAGAATGGAAGGCATTATTAAAAAGGCCAGGTATAACACTAAATATCTTTTGTCTTCCAGTTCTATTTTCCCATTCTTAATAGGCAAGTGCTTCACCACTCCATGAGCAGGAAATGGCAATGATGATCATTAATCTAAAATACATTTATCCTTGGTACTCTAGACAAAATTTGTTTATGCACTGTGAACTACTAATGAGAATTATGCAAGTCAAAACCCTTTCCAATTAACACTTACATATATCAAACACTTGGTGCACAATGTGTTTATTTTAGTAGTTTCTGGCAGCAATGATCAAGCTCTGTTAAAGATTAGTCAAGCTGGCTGAAGATGTCCAAATATAAATAGTGTACATAAGTGTACACTCAACATATTAACCTGAAAGTGGAATGTATATGATTACTCTCTATAAGTCACAAAAATAATAAATAAATATTTATATTGCTGTACTGTGTGTGCTTTATCACTTACATATTTGAATCAAGATACAAAGGTAAAATGTTTTGTGAACTTCTCTTTGTTACGAGTTATGTTACAATTTCACCATTCAATGATCGAAATGTGTCCCCCCTGAACACTTCAACATGTTATTTCATTTACAACATTAAAGGAACCTGTTTGTACGTGTTAGCCATCTGGCTTGGCTATGCAAAGGCCCCTCTAACCTGGGGAAATAGAGCAATGGCTGTCAATTTTTCTATGTATGATTCTCTTAAGATTTCAATCAATAGCTTCAACTGGTTGTTTTTCAACATGTTCCCAATTACAAAAGTGTCTTTCAAATGTTCCCATCTCTTACCGAGACAAATCTTAAGAACAGTCAGCATATCAATAAATACTAATTAAACATTGTTCAAGGACAAGTCTATTTTTAAACAAAGATTTGCTGTGAATGAAACATTGAAAAAAATAATAACTCGCCTTTGAATGATGCTTTTCTCTACATACTTGCCAGCAGTTCCTGTTCTTCAGCCAATACTAATCAAGCCAAGATTCAATATTTATCAAAAACTCAACAAAACTTTACTCTGATTAAAATATCTAATTAAATACATATATAATATTAACTACAGTATTTGAGCGGCTGTTATCTTTTACTGGGTAAGCAAGATGCAATATATGCAGTACTGTGAATGATGCAAATAAAACCTATCATTCATAACTTTCATTATTAAGCTAATATGTGTAAAGTAATACAGGCAGGTATCATGTTACTAACAACAGCCTCACTTGTGCAGCCGCCTATTTCTCTCAATTATTTTTGTTAATAATGAACTGAAGTAACCAGAAATGGTCAGAGGTAAAACTTTATGAGTAGACATGATCCTGCATGACATATACTGCCCAGGTAACTGCTCAAGTTGATCTTCAGTGCACCTTATTCAAATTCTATTAACTACAATATTACTGACTAAGATACCTACCCCTCCAGGAGAGAAAGAAAACATGTAGAAGCAACAAGGCATCAAATAAGAGAGAGAAAAGTAATCATTAGCAGAAATTCTGGCAATTGAACTCTATTGATTTACGTTTTATTTATAATAAATCTATTGTGCCACTTCAAAATATGTCTAAATTAAATGGCGATACGAAAGATGGATAAGAGACTACTGCATCACAACGTATGATACATTACCTACGGAATCTTCGTAAGTCAATTAAATTTATTAACATAAACATAAGATTCTCTTCTAAATATTTACCCTTTTCAACTGAATATTGCGTGTCATTACAGAGATGTACTAAATGTTAAAATCAATATGACTTATTATTTTCAAAAATTCTATTTAGACACAGGATAATGCCCAATGAAGAAAGTTATGTAGCTGGCAGTGCATAGCTTTAACCTAGTATATCTTAAAAAAAACTCAAATGCTAAGTAAAACAACACAAAAGCAACTTAAACACCTTTATGAACCTCTACCCAGTTGTAAAATCTTGTACATGGTCAGGCATTGTACAGGGAATGAAACAACAAGTGTCTGCAGTGCTTCATTTGGCTTTCACTTCAGTAACTTTCTTGATATCTTCTAGTGCTTTCTTAGCATCCTTAATCTGATGATAGATACGGTCCCTCATGGCTGAGTTGGTTGCTTTTTGTTGACTTTGCTCTAGATCCTGCAATGAAAAACACACTGGTAAAATTACTATTAATATATACTAGAGGAACAGGTTTCAAATTTGAACACAAGAGATTACAGGACATGAAAAATAGCCCCCCATTGAAAAGCATGTGCAATGGGTACCCTGGGGATGAACTCTATTATCATCAAGGAGCCCCAAGACTTTTTCAACACTCCTACTACACATAATATGCATAACTGGCAGGCCTCTCACAGTGTTCTAGAGAGGACTCAACAAACACCTCCAAAGAATACCTGATTAACCAGGCTGTGATTCATATGTTTAGATTGAGAGCAGCCGCATCCAACGACCGGGTTGACCAGACAACCCGAGCCGCCGGGTCTTTGGTCCTCAGAACCTCCACAAGGTAGTCACAAGGTAGGTAATGTAGGAGGCTCCTAGTAACTTCCTAAAGCTATTTCGGTGAGATTGCTCTGTGCATACGGGCTCACATCAGACACGAGATCTGTTTGGCCTACTGGGGACCACAGCCAAAACCTGGCCCTTTCGCTCACAGAGGTGCAAAGAGTAATTGACAATTCACCATCACACCAAGAAAGCGTTTGAAAGGTCAGCAAAAGTTTACAGCCAACTGGAGGGTTAACAAGGACCAAAGGTTTGAAACCACCAAACTCTGCAAATGACTCTCACAGAACACGATAAACATTGAAAAGTAGTGCAAAACTCTTAATACCTAATGCTACCACCAGGCAGTACAGCTTCTGTATGCAGCCATCTTCCTTTTCTAATACATTCTTTGCTATCCACTTGGACAGTAGTGTTCCAAGTCTTTCAGATGTGGCAAGCCCCTCTGCTTCAAGCTAAGTGCTGGCCAACCTTGACTTTGTTCCAGCAAAGGCCATTTGCTCTCCAAACAGACAGTTCAGACAAGGAGAGTTCTGGAAGCAGACATGTGACTATGTCTGCACTGGAAAAAATTCAGTAGTCATAAGGTATCCCAAGCAACGATACCTCATAAATAGTGAAAATTTAAACTAACCTGAATTGTAGCCATGTAGCCAGCCACATTATGAAACACTCTCACATGCTTGTCCCCCAGTGTGATTACAATCTTGCTACTGGGATCAATAATTACATCCATGATGTCACCTGGAAAAATAAAATAAGTATTTTCAAATGAATTATTCAAACTATTAAAAGTTCATTTATCTTCAATATTTGAAAAAAAAAAGTTCTAAAGTGTCCATTTCTTCAAAACAAAAGTAATGATAAATTTTGGTGTGAATAAAGTGATGACTATACAGGTCTTTAGCCATTCTGCAACACAAAACATTTCCATATACTGTACCATAGTACAGTATATATCTTTTTGTTTTTACATGATACTGTCTGTATGTATATGTATGTATGCATGTATGTATGTATATGTATGTATGTACTGTATATGTATGTATGCATGCATGTATGTATGTACATATGTATGTATGTACAATGAGCCACAGGCTCATTAACATCACCAGAGTCAACCCAATTCCTTGAGCACGCTTACGCCAAGGGGCCATGCATCTCAGACGCTATGGGAACAAAGGTGTATTGACCTTCAAGTTGCCTGTACTTGACTGATTTTGCTGTTTCCCTGTGGTTGGCCACCCCACCTGCTTGATCAGCACCGAAGTGTATGTAGGTGTCAGCCAGGGTGGATACATATAGTCCCACACCAGCTGTCTGCCCCTCTTCCAGGGGTATATTGTGATGCCATCTGAGTGAAGTGCGGGGTCATCGGGTTTTGGTCCCCTAGGATGCAAGGTTCTCTCTCTCTCCCCACTGGGCACTGAGCCGAGACAAGGCTCCTCTTGATGATGTCATTAACCTCGTCGTGTCTTGCATGCCAGACCTTGGATCTTCCGCAATGCAACCCATGCAGCCCACATTGGTCTGCTTCCACCCTGTTGCAAATACACTTGTATTCAGTGTGAATTGGGGCATCCCTTTGTGTAGCAGTGAAGGGCCACTGCTACATGAAGGAATTCTGGATCTAGACTTGTGCCCATTGCTGGCATGGGTACTGCCAGAAGGAAGTCTCCTGCATGGGGGGGGGGGGCATGCACTGCCCTGAGGCAAGCTTTCTCCTGGTCTTATGTTGCAGTGCTGAGCATGGCATCAGCTATTTTTTCCACTAGTGGGTGGTCCCAGCTGGACTGTTTATGCTTTTTGTTGGATCTATGATGGGTGTTGGGGCCGCAAGAGCACCCTACTGATTTAACATTCAGTGAAAGCCGGATCGTGTATTCCTACTGAATCACTCAGGGGTTCTGGTAGGATATCTCTTATGAGGTCGTGCGACGCATGGGAGGAGGAGAGGAAGGCTGGTAGAGCAATCTGGGAAGCTGGGCGGACACCAAGGCCACAGAGTTTTACAGGGAGGGTTGCTTGCTCCCATTGAGAGTCGTCCAATGGAAGGTTCAGGACTTTCAGCAGCATGGACTTCAAAAGGGTTTCATACACATTTAATTTAGGGCTGATGTAGGATGGAGAACACCTCAGAAAGTAAGTCAACCTAGGGAGAGATTTCCTCTCAAATTCAGCTAGCTGCATTGCTCTATTTTCATACCTGAGTAAATATCTTCGATGGTGTTGAGTTTATCGGCAGTAATAGCAGAGAAGAATGTCAAGGTAGCTAGAGAAGCGATCACTATGGTCCGCCCATCAGGAGAGAGGCGTATCTTGGCAGGATAATCCTTTTTATCATAATTTCCTGTATGCAGCAAGTACACTAGTTGACCTTTCTCATATTCAACTGTAAAACAAAAATGAAAGAGAATAAATAAATAAATGCAAATGTATGAAAGACACCAAAGTTATAATGCATGTTAGAATATCAGTTTCTTCTATGTAAATAGTCATTATGGTTTGGATATGACTTGAGTTATGAGGATAAATGATTCTGAGACTCATGAGGAGTGCACTTGAAGTGCTAAATTTCCAAGGAATAAGTAAGTGTGTATTGCTGTGCCCTGAATTATTCAGTAATAAATATATACTGTACTGAATATGTTAGAGGCCAGTAATCACTAAAGAGTATTTAAGAGATTAAGGAAATTAGTTATACAAACTGTACATCATCTGAGTCAAAGAAAGTCATTGGGACCTGAATGTGTGTGCTCCCAAGTTACATGTCAGTCAGGCATGGCCAATGCAAACAATAGTATTTTTATTTTTAGTCCTATTAACACATCGGGTTTGTCGTAGTCTGGAGTGACCTCTTGGAAATACAGTATATAGAATTTCCAAGTCAAATATAATAAACTACAAGGTTGAAAATACAATATTTCAATATAGGAAAAATATGTATTAATGGAACAGACATTCTTTGGGTATTATAGTGAGGTTGAGGTACAGTATACTAGTTACAAAGTATGCTACTGCACTTCTTAATTTTAACTAGCATGACTGGTAATGAGCTTATTTGCAAAGTTCTGGTAGATAGTTCACGGTATCTAGTCTCGAGTGAGCAACTGGTGCATTAGAGGCAAGGCGTGTATCATGTATTCTTATTGGTGTTCATAGCCTTGGAACGAGGCTTAGACCACCAAATGGATTAAACATCAGTTCAACTTGTGCTCCAAATCTGTACAGTTACAAAATATGAGCACAGTAGTCATATTCCATGAATAGAACTCATGGACCTTATATGTGATATGTGTTTTATGGTCTCCAGGGTATAATTCAGATTGTCAGACAGGTAAACAGACTGGTAAACAGACTGTTTCTGAAAGTCAGTCAAATAGAACAATGTTAGTCAGACATCTAGATACTATACACAACTTACTGTTGGTGTCGAAGAGCCTCCAGGTCCCATCTTTGGAGACTGACACCATGCGGGTAGAATCACAGTTGATGTCACAGCTATAAATGCCAGCCTTGTGCCCTGTGAGGTCATATGCTCGCTTCACTCCATCATAATTTCCTGTCTTGCCAAATTTTACTTCCATACTTTCACATCAGGTGTAAAGCCTGGAATTTTTTTTAATAAGAGTTCATCACCTACTGAATCTACATATATTTCTAACAAAATAAAAAAAATTGCCACTACACAATACTTAATTAACAAAAATGCAGAGGATTGCATTTTTTTAAAGTTCAATGGCTTGCAAATTTATTAAAAAATAATAACTTTAGTTATATTGATTTCATTTCAATATAAAATCTGAACAAAAACAACAACTTGAGATATGTTATGTTAGCAGCAAAATATGAGCTTTACTAGACCAAATGTATCTCTCGAGTAACGTAATCAGTGAGAGAACACACACATACCGGTAGTTGCAACGAAGCGTCCACAAGGTGACAGCGTGGCAGAGTATGTGTCGCCATGGTGTGTATCAACAGTTTCTAGTATATCACCACGCAGACTCCATATCACAAGCTGGTTCTTGTTATTGCAGGTCATGATGAATTTACCCGACACAGCCACATCCAGCGCTATCACGTCGGCTTCTTCATTTTGCTACAACAAATATACCATGTGTTAGAAATGCAGTAATTTACATTTCCTTTCTCACATTCCATTCCAAGTTGCACAATATTGTTCCATTAAATTATTAAACATTAATATTTATTTAATAACATCTCTATGTAATTATGTATTTCATATGTTGATGAATTATATTTACATGAATTTACATAATGTAAAGTGTTTGTAGAATATTCATCCAAATTTAAGTCACATTGTTCAAAGAAACCATTACCCCATTTCCAATTTACAGGGGGATGGGGAGGTATCAGTTTGGAGGAAAATATCATTCATTCACTAAACCTTCCACAATAAACTGCTTACACAGAATCAGAATTGCCACTCCAGCAACACATCCACAACAGTACGCCACTGCTTCATGTGACAACATATACACTGCATAATGATTTCTATGACTAGTCATATAAAAACCATATAAACATTTCCTCCCTTATTAACAA
>WNGS01088353.1:0-14610 GCA_020271785.1 Procambarus virginalis
ACGAGGTATCCACTGATGACACAAGCAAGCAATCAATAGTGACCGGCTACAGGTGTCCAGCTACTCTAATCACAAGCTTAGGTCCTCCCCCCAACAGGAGCGACCCCCCGTAACTAGGTGGGTAGGCTAACAGTGACTCCCCCCTATCACAACTAAAGTGAACAAAGTCAGCAAGGTGGGATTCTGGACACAGCTCCACTCATCCCTAAGTTACTTTACCCTCGTCACTAGACGATAACCAAAAGAAATTGCCTTAATCATTGATTATGTGAATAATGATGGAAATTGACTGATCACAGCAGTCACACCAAAGTACTACTTTAATCACAACAATGTCTCTCGCTAGACAACAACATGATAGTACTCTACGTTACCACAAGTCATCTTGTCCTCTCAACACAAGTAACATAACTCAAGTCTTATATTACATCACACTTGACTCCTTGCAAGTATTCAGTGAGTAATTCTTAATTAATGTCAAACGGACCTCTAATTACATCCCAATTGAGTTACGTTAACTAAGCCTACCCCAAGTGGGTGGCTTCTCAACAGTCTGAGACATTAATTACTTTACTATGAGTGCTAATTACCCTAATTAACCTCGAGCAATTAATTAACTGTCACCAGGACCGATAATTAATCATACATAAATACGTCTCACTCCGCACTGCCTAAGCAGGTCTCATCAAACACTGTGAATTCACGCAAGAGGAGTTAATTACTAATTAACAATGAGTGCAACTTAATCCATGTCACCAGACAGAATATGATTAATCAACGTATTATGCTAACCCATGACCTCGCTTTACCGAGTCATCTGAGTCCTCAAGACTCCAGACGTTAATACTCCACTAATTATCATGAGCCACTAATTGCCCTAACCCCGAAAGGCAATTAGTCTCGAGCAACTGACTTAACACTATCACTGACAGACTCTGACAGATCCTCTCCCACTACGTGAATTCATGATGAGCATGCTAATTACATAATTAGCTAGAGTGGTCAATTAATTGTCACACGGACAATTAATTGCACCGGAAACGTATTCCCACAAGCTCAGTTCAACACTGTTTTCCCATAACAGCCCTCACTCATTCAACAATGTGCACCCCTTTATCCAGTTAATCACCCCTAATTAACTCACTGAATCTTCAAGTTCTCAACACAACTTAAAGAAACAAAGTAACCCTAAGGTTACACAGGTCACACATATAATGGCATGCAAAACAACATAAAATAGCACTGCCCACATACGGTTGCGACTACTGCAACTCGTTAATTACTATGCCCACACAGTAATAACACACTGGTTTTGCAACAACTCAAGGTATACCATATTACTGCCCCTCTAATCTTGCAAACGTTGCAAAAGATCGACCGATCCCATTGGCTTCAGCAAGACAATTTACGTTAATATAAGGCACCGTCGCTCTACGCGGACAGCTGGCACTAATTCTCCCATAATTAGGCAAATTAACTAATTGCTCGCTCTCATTAAGTGACTGAGAATTTCCCTGAATACTCAAAGGGTCCCCTTAAATCCTCAACACAATTCCTAGGACAGTAATATCGTATGCCTGAGAACACTGCACAACCTGCAACACGATGATGCCGTCAGCATGCCCCCCATGCTAATGACATCATTAGGTAATCAGTCAGCGATCACAACTACTGACTCACCACACAACATAATACATGCAACATGCAAATGAAACATATGGAAATGGCCTCCATAAACAATGCAAATTAATCACCAGGACAATACACAGACCTCAGGATGTCCACTAATAACCCTGTCCCACGGGCCTGCTTAATTAACTCTACCCTGGCCTAATTACACCTGCGGTACCATGGCACTAACCAAGGCTGAACGATTATACAGAATCGACAGACTGGATCATTTATATGATTATTTTCTACACTGACTGGTCCCAAACTCAAGTCAGTCTACACACAACATTATCTCTACAGATATCTAATTATATCACTACATGATTTACTGTGACAATTTCCCTCTCCAGGTACTGCCCCACAGTCACCTGGGCGTGCTACTGACAGGTGTCTCAGCTGCTTCCCTAGCCTGGCCGGGCCAGGGGAGCACACAACTTTTCTACTATGATTTCCACTAATACTGAGACACTGTTATACACTGTTAAAGTACTCACGTTTCCTTCCACACATTTCCTCATTTCCCAGGTCCTTACCACCTGGCTGTCAACACTTAGCTTGCTCCTCGTGCGTCGACAAGATGTGGCCCTAGGCTGTCCTGGGAAAGTGGCCAAGGTGGTGGCCAAAGGTGGTGGCCTAACGTGTGGCCCTCAGCGGATGTAGCCACGGTTGGCGCGTGACGTCACAGCACCCCACCCAGGCTGTTGGCGCGCGGGGTGGCCTGGCCGGGCCGGTGGTGGCCGGGCGGCCAGAGGGCGGCCTCGTGGCGCCTGGTGGCGGCCTGAGTGGCCGCGGGGCATACACACATGTGGATGGGGAATCACCACTACCCCCCAACAAACTAGAGCATGACTCGCTCTTACACTGGGGTGACAAGGGTGACACTGGCCGGCGTCACCTACCACATGGACGACGTCGGGCGGAATTCAAAGTACAACAGGGGCCTGTAATATCACCATAATCACACAAGGAGGCCCTGCCCATTATTCCACCCTATTGTCCATGAACATACAGGATAATCTGAGCCACCTGCTACCCCATGGGGCTCTGGTAGCTGCCCCATGGGTGATCACTGTCTCTGAGGCTACTTCACTGTCCTGCATTTATCAGTCCCAGTGTCACGCGAATTTGGGCTTTGGCACACCCAGGGTGGCTGGAGTGCCATGCAAGATGAGTAAACTGAACGACAGGAGCGATAACGGTGGTGGGGGTGGCAGGCCCGCCACCCCCACCTAGACACTGCTTACACCCTGGCTGCCCAATTCAAACTCAACTCTTGGCGGGCTAGGGAGACTCATATCCCCATATCTCCCCCCCCCCCCTACCTTGCTTGACCAATCAGTAGGAAGCCGGCACGACTCCAGGTGCCGCTTCCAATCACAGACATTGGCGCCAAAACTCGGCCTACGGGTAGGAGTGCCTAAGCCAATCACAGGCGTCCCTCGCCTGGTGGCGTGGCGTGACGTCACAAGGGAGGGGCAGGCCTAAACTCTCAACGTCTCCCTTGGTGGGGGAAAGGCAGCGTACCCCCACTGCCCCCTCCCCCTCCAATCTCTAACGGTCACTGAGGCATACTACCTTCTCACACCATCACTTACAAATCTCTCTGTTCCACAGAACAGGAAAATTTCTGTAATCCTCTCTACAGAGCAATCACAGACCTCTAATTAGTTTTAACTGACAGCATTTAACATAAGCTTTCATATGACACCCAACAAGTATATGTAAATGTGAAAGCTTCAGTTTCTAGAGTCCCTAGAGCGACTAGCCTATTCTAGAAACTAGGAAAACTAGCTGAGGAGATTCTACATCTCCTCACAGATCACTTGCGTCTAACTATCGACCAATTAGCCTAACGTCTATTGTGGGAAAGTTACTCGAATCTATAATAGCAAATAAAATTCGTCTTCATCTTGAAAAACATAAATTAATAATTGAGTCGCAACATGGTTTTATAAATGGCCGTTCATGTTTAACAAATTTGTTATCTTTTTATTCTAGCATAGTTGAGGCAGTTGATAGTGGTAAGGATTGTGATGTTGTGTACCTTGACTTTAGCAAAGCTTTCGATACAGTGCCACATGAAAGACTGATTAAAAAGATAGAGGCTCATGGTATTGGGGGTGCTATATTAAGCTGGATTAGGGCATGGCTATACCAAAGGAAACAGAGAGTTAGTATAAATGGAGTCAAGTCAGAGTGGGAAAATGTTGTAAGTGGAGTGCCTCAAGGCTCTGTCCTGGGACCTCTGTTGTTTATATATATATAAATGATTTAGATTCAGGTTTGAGTAGCAACATTTGCAAATTTGCCGATGATACGAAAATTGGTAGGGAAATTAATTCGGAGGAGGACTCACTATCACTTCAAGTTGATCTAGATAGGGTTTTGAAATGGTCAAAGGACTGGCAGATGCAGTTTAATGCTGATAAATGTAAAGTTCTGAGGCTAGGTAATGATGATAGAGTTACAAGATACGAGCTAGATGGTGTTGAGATTGCGAAGTCGGATTGCGAAAGGGATCTGGGAGTTATAATTAGTAAGAATTTAAAACAAAAGGATCAATGCATAAATGTTCGTAATAAGGCAAATAAGAAGATAAGAACATAAGAACAAAGGCAACTGCAGAAGGCCTATTGGCCCATACGAGGCAGCTCCTATTTATAACCACCCAATCTCACTCATATACATGTCCAACCCATGCTTGAAACAATCGAGGGACCCCACCTCCACAATGTTACGAGGCAATTGGTTCCACAAATCAACAACCCTGTTACTGAACCAATATTTACCTAAGTCTTTCCTAAATCTAAACTTATCCAATTTATACCCATTGTTTCGCGTTCTGTCCTGTGTTGATACTTTTAATACCCTATTAATATCCCCTTTGTTATGTCCATTCATCCACTTGTAAACCTCTATCATGTCACCCCTAACTCTTCGCCTTTCCAGTGAATGCAACTTAAGCTTTGTTAATCTTTCTTCATATGAAAGTTTCTAATTTGGGGAATTAACTTAGTCATCCTACGCTGGATGCAACGCAACTGGTATGTACAGGGACGCCTTAAACAACTTGACCATCACGACCACGTTGGGGCAACACGTGAGGAACACAAATGCAAACAAGCCTGAATGGTCCCCAGGACTAGATACAACTGAAAACTCACACCCCAGAAGTGACTCGAACCCATACTCCCAGGAATATGGTCCTGGGGACCATTCAGGCTTGTTTGCATTTGTGTTCCTCACGTGTTGCCCCAAAAAATGAGGTGATTTGATAAAATGCTATGCCCAAGATTACCATCCGAGTGCCGGCGGGGAAGTGGTTCATATAGCCTCGGCTATCACTTCCTTATGTCCGTTCGTGATGGTCAAGTGGTTTAAGGCGTCCCTGTACATACCAGTTGCGTTGCTCCTGGGAGTATGGGTTCGAGTCACTTCTGGGGTGTGAGTTTTCAGTTGTATCTAATCCTGGGGACCGTTCAGGCTTGTTTGCATTTGTGTTCCTCACGTGTTTCCCCAAAAAATGAGGTGATTTGATAAAATGCTATGCCCAAAATTACCATCCGAGTGCCGGCGGGGAAGTGGTTCATATAGCCTCGGCTATCACTTCCTTATGTCCGGTCATGATGGTCAAGTGGTTTAAGGCGTCCCTGTACATACCAGTTGTGTTGCTCCTGGGAGTATGGGTTCGAGTCACTTCTGGGGTGTGAGTTTTCAGTTGTATCTAGTCCTGGGGACCATTCAGGCTTGCTTGCATATATATATATATATATATATATATATATATATATATATATATATATATATATATATATATATATATATATATATAAAATGAAAACTCACACCCCAGAAGTGACTCGAACCCATACTCCCAGGAGCAACGCAACTGGTATGTACAAGACGCCTTAAACCACTTGACCATCACGACCGGACATAATGAGGTGATAGCCGAAGCTATTTGAACCACCCCACCGCCGGCACTCGGATGGTTATCTTGGGCATAGCATTTTACCAAATCACCTCATTCTTTGGGGCACACGTGAGGAACACAAATGCGAACAAGCCTGAATGGTCCCCAGGACTATATGCGAATGAAAACTCACACCCCAGAAGTGACTCGAACCCATACTCCCAGGAGCAACGCAACTGGTATGTACAAGACGCCTTAAACCACTTGACCATCACGACCGGACATAATGAGGTGATAGCCGAAGCTATTTGAACCACCCCACCGCCGGCACTCGGATGGTTATCTTGGGCATAGCATTTTACCAAATCACCTCATTCTTTGGGGCACACGTGAGGAACACAAATGCGAACAAGCCTGAATGGTCCCCAGGACTATATGCGAATGAAAACTCACACCCCAGAAGTGACTCGAACCCATACTCCCAGGAGCAACGCAACTGGTATGTACAAGACGCCTTAAACCACTTGACCATCACGACCGGACATAATGAGGTGATAGCCGAAGCTATTTGAACCACCCCACCGCCGGCACTCGGATGGTTATCTTGGGCATAGCATTTTACCAAATCACCTCATTCTTTGGGGCACACGTGAGGAACACAAATGCGAACAAGCCTGAATGGTCCCCAGGACTATATGCGAATGAAAACTCACACCCCAGAAGTGACTCGAACCCATACTCCCAGGAGCAACGCAACTGGTATGTACAAGACGCCTTAAACCACTTGACCATCACGACCGGACATAATGAGGTGATAGCCGAAGCTATTTGAACCACCCCCGCCGGCACTCGGATGGTTATCTTGGGCATAGCATTTTACCAAATCACCTCATTCTTTGGGGCACACGTGAGGAACACAAATGCGAACAAGCCTGAATGGTCCCCAGGACTATATGCGAATGAAAACTCACACCCCAGAAGTGACTCGAACCCATACTCCCAGGAGCAACGCAACTGGTATGTACAAGACGCCTTAAACCACTTGACCATCACGACCGGACATAATGAGGTGATAGCCGAAGCTATTTGAACCACCCCACCGCCGGCACTCGGATGGTTATCTTGGGCATAGCATTTTACCAAATCACCTCATTCTTTGGGGCACACGTGAGGAACACAAATGCGAACAAGCCTGAATGGTCCCCAGGACTATATGCGAATGAAAACTCACACCCCAGAAGTGACTCGAACCCATACTCCCAGGAGCAACGCAACTGGTATGTACAAGACGCCTTAAACCACTTGACCATCACGACCGGACATAATGAGGTGATAGCCGAAGCTATTTGAACCACCCCACCGCCGGCACTCGGATGGTTATCTTGGGCATAGCATTTTACCAAATCACCTCATTCTTTGGGGCACACGTGAGGAACACAAATGCGAACAAGCCTGAATGGTCCCCAGGACTATATGCGAATGAAAACTCACACCCCAGAAGTGACTCGAACCCATACTCCCAGGAGCAACGCAACTGGTATGTACAAGACGCCTTAAACCACTTGACCATCACGACCGGACATAATGAGGTGATAGCCGAAGCTATTTGAACCACCCCACCGCCGGCACTCGGATGGTTATCTTGGGCATAGCATTTTACCAAATCACCTCATTCTTTGGGGCACACGTGAGGAACACAAATGCGAATAAGCCTGAATGGTCCCCAGGACTATATGCGAATGAAAACTCACACCCCAGAAGTGACTCGAACCCATACTCCCAGGAGCAACGCAACTGGTATGTACAAGACGCCTTAAACCACTTGACCATAACGACCGGACATAATGAGGTGATTATATGTTCCATGTGACAATGCACAGTGAACATATAAAAGAGGAAAGAATAATGAAAGAAATAATCCGTAAATGAGTAAAAGCACTACTCCTGACCAAAACATAAACCTGATAATATTCTATAAAACCAAGAAAACTTCCGAACTCCTTATCAAAAACAGCCCGAAGCCGACAGAGAACCCTCTACAGCAGTCAAGCGTTGTATACATGTACACTTGCCCCCACGAAGGATGTAACCTTCAATCTAAGTACATAGGTATGACGTCGACCAAGCTGACGAGGCGTTTGACATGCCATCTTCAATCCGGTGTCCCCAGGAATCACATGAGACAAGCCCATGACATCGCACTAACAAGAGAAATGTTGAACAAAAATACCTGTATAATAGACAAAACACAAGATGCAAGAAGATTACAAATTCTTGAAGCAATCCACATAAGAATAGAACAACCTACCATGAACACCCAAATCACGGAACTATTTACTCTTCCCACAATGAGAGTAAGGACAAGACCAGAACATAACGATGCCAACACAGAAGACAATGTTCAACATAACAGGCCAATTACACTGGATTAATCTTTGTATGTAGATGCCAGCTGCCTCGTATGGGCCAATAGGCCTTCTGCGGTTACCTCTATTCTTATGTTCATATGTGTGACCCCACTTATATCCCCTTTGTATCCCCTTTTGTTTTCACATTTATTATCTATCACCTGACCCAGTGCGGGTATAAAATCAAATCACATTGTAAAATTCATTCACTTGAGAATGAACCATGGAGGTTCGAAACGTTGTGCATATTGTATTAATAAGAGTAATACATTCTATAGTAATTTACCTCTTTTCTTCACCCGGAAATTACGAAAATGAGTTTTGGAGAACTCCTATTTCAGCTAAGCCCTGATGCTAAGAAAATAGTTACAGGGATAGAAGCCCTAAATCAGAAGTTAGTAAATACAGAATATGCGGTCATATTTAATGAGACATATATATATATATATATATATATATATATATATATATATATATATATATATATATATATATATATATATATATATATATATATATATATATGTCTCATTAAATATGACCGCATATTCTGTATTTACTAACTTCTGATTTAGGGCTTCTATCCCTGTAACTATTTTCTTAGCATCAGGGTTTAGCTGAAATAGGAGTTCTCCAAAACTCATTTTCGTTCATGGTAGGTTGTTCTATTCTTATGTGAATTGCTTCAAGAATTTGTAATCTTCTTGCATCTTGTGTTTTGTCTATTATGCATGTATTTTTGTTCAACATTTCTCATGTTAGGGTGATGTCATGGGCTTGTCTCATGTGATTCCTAGGGGCACCGGATTGAAGATGGCATGTCAAACGCCTCGTCAGCTTGGTCGACGTCATACCTATGTACTTAGATTGAAGGTTACATCCTTCGTGGGGGCAAGTGTACATGTATACAACGCTTGACTGCTGTAGAGGGTTCTCTGTCGGCTTCGGGCTGTTTTTGATAAGGAGTTCGGAAGTTTTCTTGGTTTTATAGAATATTATCAGGTTTATGTTTTGGTCAGGAGTAGTGCTTTTTACTCCTTTACGGATTATTTCTTTCATTATTCTTTCCTCTTTTATATGTTCACTGTGCATGGTTGATTTGTAGTATAATTTTATTGGAGGTATTGTGGTTTCTGCTCTATGTTCTGGATTATACCAACGGTCCAAGTGTCTTCTTATAGCAGCGTTTATTTCCGCGTTGCTATATCCGTTGTTCACCAATACCTGAGTTACTCTTTCAAACTCTCTACTCACGTTGCTCCATTCAGAGCAGTGGGTAAGCGCTCGACGAATATAAGCATTGAGAACACTGGCTTTGTATCTTTGGGGGCACTCACTTCTACCGTTCAGGCATAATCCTATGTTGGTGGGCTTGGTATATACGTTGGTGCTTAAAGAGGTTCCTGTTTTTGTTATTAGTACATCCAAGAATGGCAGACTGTTATTTTCACTATTTTCATGTGTGAATCGGAGTACTGACTCTCTCTCTAGATGTCTTTTTAGGTCAATTAGTTCATCTGAGTCTTTTACTATTACGAATATGTCATCTACATAACGGCAATATACAGTTGGGTTTTGTCTGCTACTAAAGACCCTGTCTTCGATGGTTCCCATATAAAAATTAGCAAATAAAACTCCTAAGGGGGAGCCCATTGCTACTCCGTCTATTTGTAAATACATGTCTCCTTGTGGACTGATGAAAGGGGCTTCCTTTGTACATGCTTCGTGAAGACTCTTCAAGTGTGGCTCAGGTATGTCGAATTTAGCAATGGGCGTAGCAATGGGCTCCCCTTAGGAGTTTTATTTGCTAATTTTTATATGGGAACCATCGAAGACAATCAAGGCCCCACTCCAGCAGTCAGGGAAAACACCTCCAACAGCTTCATTTCGACTGAGAATCTACTAGAAGCCATCAAAGCAACATCGGTTGGAACCTTGCAGCACATCCCCAAAGCTGCCCGGCCCCAGGCAGCAGCCAAACTATCCAGCCTCTTGAAAAAGGTCAATGACTCCCCCGGAACTATCCAAGCATGGCGCAACCTTCTCCTGTTTGGAAACATATGTCTAGCTGTCCCTGCAAGGAGAGACAAATCACTAGCTTCCTCAGTCATTATGGCTATAAATAGTTTTCTAGAGAGGACAACCAGGCACCTCTCCCCACCCGTGCCAAAAACACCCACCGCAGGAAAGGTATCAACAGCAGAACTGAGGCATCCAAAATGAGAGCAACAGTCAGCAAGAAANCCCCCCTGCGCCCACCCAGCGCCCGCCCAGCGCCCACCCAGCGCCCGCCCAGCGCCCACCCAGCGCCCGCCCAGCGCCCACCCAGCGCCCGCCCAGCCCACCCAGCGCCCGCCCAGCGCCCGCCGATGTCGCAGGTCACGACTGACAGCCAGGCTTCTCTCAGCCAAGAGGAGCCATCAAGCGACGACAGGTATGGCACATGCCAAGTGTGTGACAAGGTGTGGAAACTCAAGCGTAACGGGGATGTTCGCAAGCATGCTCACAACGGAACCAATTGTCCGGGTATGTGGCGCCCTCCCAAAGAGGGTATCAATCAAGGCCCCACTCCAGCAGTCAGGGAAAACACCTCCAACAGCTTCATTTCGACTGAGAATCTACTAGAAGTCATCAAAGCAACATCGGTTGGAACCTTGCAGCACATCCCCAAAGCTGCCCGGCCCCAGGCAGCAGCCAAACTATCCAGCCTCTTGAAAAAGGTCAATGACTCCCCCGGAACTATCCAAGCATGGCGCAACCTTCTCCTGTTTGGAAACATATGTCTAGCTGTCCCTGCAAGGAGAGACAAATCACTAGCTTCCTCAGTCATTATGGCTATAAATAGTTTTCCTAGAGAGGACAACCAGGCACCCCTCCCCACCCGTGCCAAAAACACCACCGCAGGAAAGGTATCAACAGCAGAACCGAGGCATCCAAAATGAGAGCAACAGTCAGCAAGAAAATAGAAGAAGGCAACACAATAGGGGCAATCAGAGTCATCACCAGTGAAGACACAGTTGCCACCAGGGATGCCGATACAGCACAAGCCCTGAGGGAAAAACACCCACCCAGAGCTCCTCGTGACGACAGTGTTCCCCTAGTCGGTGTCACCAGAGCAGAACCCCTGTGTGTGCTCGAATCCATGGTGCATAAAGCAGCTTTATCCTTCCCACCAGGATCAGCAGGTGGGTTCACAGGACTAAGACCCAACCACATCAAACAAATGCTCAACCCTGCACTTGGAGACATTGCACAGGGCCTCCTGGTGGAACTAACTAGATTCGCCAACACATGTCTAGCTGGCAACATACCAGAGACCATACGGCCTCTCTTTTTTGGCGCTACCCTCTGTGCCCTGAGGAAAAAAGATGGAGGAATCAGACCGATAGCTGTGGGCAATTCACTCCGGCGTCTCGTCGCTAAGGCTGCTGCTAGAGCAGTTAGTCAGGCAGCAGCCGACATGCTGAAGCCAAAACAGCTTGGGTTTGGCATTCCCCAAGGGTGTGAGGCAGCGGCTCATGCAGCTAGAGCCTACATTGCCAACATTACGGATGAAAAAGCCTGATAAAGCTGGACTTCAAAAATGCTTTCAATCTGGTTAGAAGGGATGCAGTACTCAATGCGGTTCATCGCCTTTTTCCTTCCCTCTACCCGTTTGTAAACTCATGCTACAGCAAGAATCTAACTCTGCTTTTTGGGGAACATGAAATCGAATCACAAGAAGGTGTCCAACAGGGTGACCCCCTTGCTCCTTTTCTTTTCTGCCTAGTCATCAAGGAAGTCACCGATAACCTGTCCAGTGAGCTCAACATTTGGTTTTTGGATGATGGTACTCTAGCCGGCTCCCCAGACTCACTCTTGGACGACATAAGAATAATTCAGGAGCAAGGAGCAAGCCTAGGCCTCACCCTGAACCCTTCCAAGTGCGAAATAACCTCCACCAACCAGCACATAATAGAGCAAATAAAGGTTGTTTTGCCTGACATTCATACAACCAACCCTGAGGACAGCACACTCCTAGGTGCTCCTCTTGGAAGGAATGCCATCGACGAGGTCCTTGGTAAGAAGATCACTGACCTGAAGAGGATGAACGAGAGGATTGAAGACATCGATGCCCATGATGCACTTTACCTCATCACCAGATGCTTGTCCCTCCCCAGGCTGACCTATTTTCTAAGATGTTCGCCATCTTTCAACAATATTAAATTAGAAGAGTACGACAGCTTGCTGAAATCAACACTAGAAAAAGCCCTCAATCTTTCCCTCAGCGACTCACAGTGGAAACAGGCCTCCCTTCCTGTCAGACTCGGGGGCCTTGGCGTGCGCACAGCAACACAAATTGCTGTACCAGCGTTCCTGTCCTCTTCAGTGGGGTCTGACAACTTGGTGAAGGAAATCCTACCTGAGCACCTAGTTCAACAGGCAGGGGTACATGATCCCAGCTTCACAGACTGCACAACCAAATGGGTCTCTCTCGCAGGACCAGCACCCCAACCACCGCCTTCTGAAGCCCATAAGCAATCCAGCTGGGATCGCCCCATTGCCGACCAAGAAGCTGCGACTTTGCTAGAAGCTGCGACAACACCACATGACACTGCCCGACTTAGAGCTGTAGCAGCTCCCCATGCAGGTGATTTCCTATTAGCAACCCCAATGTCAGCAACCGGCACCCGTCTCACACCGCAGGCCCTCCGAATTGCCGTGGCTCTCCGTCTCGCTGCCCCAATCCACACCGAATACAGGTGTATTTGCGGCGAGGCAGAGGCCGACAGTTACGGACGGCATGGCCTTCTCTGCCAAAGGACAGGAGGATGGCATGCAAGACACGGCGAGGTCAATGACATTATTAAGAGAAGCCTTACCACAGCCGGTTGTCCAGCAGAGAGAGAGCCCCGTTACCTAATGTCCCGCAACTCTGATGAGCCTGTTGGTCGCCCAGACGGAATCACGGTGAACCCTGGAAGAATGGTAGACAGTTGGTGTGGGACTACACTTGCGTTTCAACTCTAGCCAATACCTATGTTGACTTCAGTGCTACTCAAGCAGGAGGAGCTGCCAATCACCGGGAAGCGGCCAAGTCACGTAAATACAGAGACCTTGAGCACCACTACAATTTTGTCCCCATTGCCTCAGAGACACTTGGTGCCTGGGGTAAAAGTGCTGCTAGCTTTTTGAAGGAGTTGGGGTCTAAGCTAATCGAAACAACTAGAGACCCTAGGGCTGCCAGTTTTCTTTTTCAGCGCCTTAGTGTGGCAATCCAGAGAGGAAATGCTCACTGCATCCATGGTTCCTGCCCGCCATCTGAGGAGCTTGAGGAGCTATTCAACTTGTGACAAGCAGCCTTGCACCCTGCATTTAATCAATATTGTAACTTTTTTTTGTGTAATGACATTTTCAAATAAAGTAGATAAATATACACACATACCAAAAGAATAGGGTGGTAGGAGAAGAAAATATCAGTGTTCAGTGAGGATCCACAAGTCTTCTCTGAGTACTCTTTATTTTCTTCTCCGAGGCTATGGGTCCCTACACTTGCACCAGAGGTGGTACCCCTTCTAAGTTATAAAAAATATATATATATTATATATATATATTATGTATATATATGAATATATATATATATATATACATATATATATATATATATATATATATATAATATATATATATATATATATATATATATATATATATATATTATGTCGTACCTAGTAGCCAGAACTCACTTTTTGGCCTACTATGCAAGCCCGATTTGCCTAATAAGCCAAGTTTTCTGAATTAATATATTTTCTCAATTTTTTTTCTATGAAATGATAAAGCTACCCATTTCATTATGTATGAGGTCAATTTTTTTTTATTGGAGTTAAAATTAACGTAGATATATGACCGAACCTAACCAACCCTACCTAACCTAACCTAACCTATCTTTATAGGTTAGGTTAGGTTAGGTAGCCGAAAATGTTAGGTTAGGTTAGTTAGGTAGGTAGGTAGTCGAAAAACAATTAATTCATGAAAACTTGGCCTATTAGGCAAATCGGGCCTTGCATAGTAGGCTGACAAGTGCGTTCTGGCTACTAGGTACGACATTATATATATATATATATATATAATATATATATATATATATATATATATTCATATATATATATATATATATAGTATATATTATATATATATATATATATATGTCGTACCTAGTAGCCAGAACGCACTTTAGCCTACTATGCAAGCCCTGATTTGCCTAATAAGCCAAGTTTTCCTGAATTAATATTTTCTCTATATTTTTTTCTTATGAAATGATAAAGCTACCCATTTCATTATGTATGAGGTCAATTTTTTTATTGGAGTTAAAATTAACGTAGATTATGACCGATAACCTAACCAACCCTACCTAAACCTAACCTATCTTTATAGGTTAGTTAGTTTGGTAGCCGAAAAAGTTAGGTTAGGTTAGGAAGGTTAGGTAGTCGAAAAACAATTAATTCATGAAAACTTGGCTTATTAGGCAAATTGGGCCTTGCATAGTAGGCTGACAAGGTGCGTTCTGGCTACTAGGTACGACATATATATATATATATATATATATATATATATATATATATATTATTATATTATATA
>WNGS01088361.1:0-10210 GCA_020271785.1 Procambarus virginalis
ACCATGTTCTGTTCCGACGTCATTGCCAGGGGTGTGGCGGAACGCGGCTGATCAAGGACTACTCGACCAGAACGATCCAAACAGTCTGCGGCGCTTTCACCGTGGAGAGACTACGGTCATACCCATGCCGCCGCTGCATGCCTGGCGTTGATTTCACAATCACCCCGGTTTCCGAGATCTGCTCTAACCGAGCGACCGCAGGACTGATGACCCTGACAGTCAACTTGGCGCAGTTTTTCTCTACCGGGCAGCGACGGAAGTTCTGGCAGACCCTCATTTCGCCTTCAATGCCTGTCTAGCCCTTTCAGTGTGCCGCATGACCCCAGGTAGTTGAACGGTCCCGAGTCAAATGGTCTTCGATGAGGCCTTCGACATCACACGCGCCATGACCGTCCCCATGGGTCGACCGCGTTTGCGGGGAACAAGTGCGCTTGCCCGGCCACTTCTTCTGCAAGCCGTCCGGTCGGCGCCAGACAGTGGACTTGCTGACGCCAAACTCCCAGGCTACATCACGGATTTCACTCTCCAAGCTCCCGATGCGATTGAGATATGCCTGTAGAATCGGTCGAAGGCCCGATGCCCGGCGCAGCACTTCGACATGCTTCCAGTTGGTAATTGCTGTCGACTGCAGACCAGGCGCGTGCTTGCTGGAGCCGGTTTGGATCAGGGCGGCAAGTGGCCTTTAAGCTTCACGGGCTGCGAAGATGCACGATCAGCGCCTGCAGCGCGCGCCGGCTGGCCGAAGCATTGGCATAGACAAGCAGGTAGTCGTGCGACATCTCCAATGGCTCGCCCGGTAAGGCGATCAGCTTCCGGTCGCCAGATCTTCGTGCGCCATGCGTTCGGGGGCAAGCGCGATGCCAAGTCCCGCCCGCGCGGCCGCAAGGGCCAGCGCGCTTGATCCGACGCGCAATCCAAGATGGGGGTCGGGCGCCGGAAAGCCGTTGCGCCGCGCCAGAGCTGCCAACTGGGTTGGGTTGCATAGGCCGGGCCCCAGTCGGTGTGAATGAACGCCCCGCCGGGCAGGTCGGGAAAGCCCGCAAACTTGCCGGTGCCGCCAGGGCAAGGATCTGGTCCCGGCAAGGGTCTCGACCCGGTAGTCGGGATAGAAATGTGCCCCATAGGTAATCCGCAGATCGACCCCCGCCCGTGGCAACACGACCGGGTCGTCCTCGACCCCAACTCAAGCGCGGTGGGGCCGTCGTAACCCCGGAGCTTCGGGACAAGCCAGAGATCGGCGAGCGAGGGCAGGACCGAGACGACCAGCCGCTTGCGATCCTGCCCGCCGCGCAGATCGGCGGCCAGTTCGGCTATGTCAGACAGTGCCTGCCCCAGCCTTGGGTACAGCTCGCGCCCCGCATCGGTCAGCGTGATCCGGTTCCCCTCGCGCTGGAACAGCCGCTTGTCGAGATGCCCTTCTAGCGTCTTGACCTGAAGGCTGACGGCCGCCGCCGTGACCCCAAGCTCGACCCCGGCCTGCACGAAGCTGCCGGTGCGCGCCCGCCACTTCAAAGGCCCGGAGGGCGTTCAGCGGGGAAGGTCCTTCAAAGGCCACCACAAGTTTTTCTTATTCTCCACCAAAATTCTTCTCGTTGCAAGCAAAGTGCCTTGGTCCCAGGCTGACCGCAAACAGGAGTCTGACATGCGCGATATCATTGATCTCAAGACCTATCCGCTGGACCGCCCCGGCAGTGCCGACTGGCAGGCGCTCGTGGCCCGTGCCCGCGCCGATCTGGCCCGAGAGGGCATGTTCGATCTGCCCGGTTTCCTGCGGCCCGATGCGGTAGCTGCAGCGGTGGCCGAGTTGACCCCACGCTTTGCAACCGAGGCCTATACCCATTCGCGCCGCCACAACATCTATTTCCGCAAGGATATCGAAGGGTTGGACGCAGACCACCCGGCCTTGACCCAGTTCGAAACCACGAACCACACGCTTGCGCCGATCAGTCGGCGGCGTCATCAAGCGGCTTTATGAATGGCCTGACTTCGCGGCCTTCCTTGCCGCCACGATGCAGATGCCCGCGCTTTACACGATGGATGACCCGCTCGCCCGGTATAACGCCATGGCCTATCATCAGGCGAGGCGTTGAACTGGCATTTCGACCGGTCCGAATTCACGACGACCATCCTGCTGCAGGCCCCCGACAAGGGCGGGGAATTCGAGTACCGCACCGATCTGCGTGGCCCGATAACCCGAATTTCGATGGCGTGGCCAAACTCCTGGCCGACAAGGACCCCGAGAAAAAGCGCATCACGCTGAGTGCCGGGGCGCTGAATGTCTTTCGCGGCAAGAACACCGCCATCGGGTGACCCCGATCGAAGGCGACACCGACCGCATGATCACCGTCTTTTCCTTCTACGACCGCCCCGGCGTCCGGTTCACAGCGGAAGAGCAGATCGGCTTTTACGGAAGGGCCGCAGGATGAAGACGCCCTTCAAGGACGAACGCAAGGCCACCTACCTGAATGCCGAGGGTGCCGACCGGCCGCTGATCTCGCCCGTTTCGCAGCGCACGGTCGAGACGGCCCGGGCCTATAGGCTGGGCCGGTTTCGCCAGGCGCTTGCTTCTGCGGATGTCGCGGGTCTCTTGATGTATGACCCAATCAACATCCGCTATGCCTTTGACAGCTCCAACATGCAGGTCTGGACCTCGCACAATCCGATCCGCTATGCTTTGCTTCTGAACGGTGGTCCGGCATCCTTTATGAGTTCGCGGGCTGCGAGCACCTGAACAAGGGCCTTGTCGGCATCGACGAGATCCGCCCCTCGATCAGCTACATGTTCATGAACAAGGGCGACAAGGCGGAAGGCTTTGTCAATGACTGGGCGGATGAGCTGGTCTCGAATCTGCCTAAGGGAGCGCGGCTTGCCGTGGACAAGCTGGACCCCCACGCGGCCCATGCGCTTGAGGTGCGCGGCATCACCCTGTTGGACGGCACGGTACTGACCGAGATTGCCCGCTCGATCAAATCGGCCGAAGAGATCGAGCTGATGCGCTGGACCGTGCGCGTCTGCGAGGCCGGGATGGCGCGGATCTATGAACATTCGATCCCCGGCGCGACCGAGCGCGAGCTTTGGGGGCATCTGCATTTCGAGAATGCCCGCTCGGGCGGAGACTGGCTTGAATCGAAACTTCTAACCGCGGGACCGAACACCAACCCCTGGTATCAGGAATGTTCGGATTACCGGGTGAAGTCGGCGAGATGATCAGCTTTGATACCGACATGATCGGCCCCTACGGCTACTGCGCCGACATCTCGCGGTCCTGGGTCTGTGGCTATTATCCGATGAATGCCGATCAGCGCAGGCTCTACCGGCTGGCGCTGGATCAGATCGAACACAACACCGCTATCCTGAACCGGGGCTGAGCTTTGCCGATTTCAACGCCGCCAGCTGGCGCATCCCCGAGCGCCACCAGCCCTATCGCTATTCGCTGGCCCTGCACGGGGTCGGCATGGCCGACGAATGGCCGGTCATCCCGCTGCATTGCGACTGGACGGACCGCGCGATGTCGGGTGTCTTTGCGCCCGGGATGGTTGTCTGCGTCGAAAGCCTGATCGCAGAAGCCGGTTCGGAATCGATCAAGCTGGAAACCCAGGTGCTGATCACCGAGACCGGGGCCGAGCGGCTTGACAGCTTCCCTTGGGAAGACGTCTGAGGCCATGTGCCGAACCTTCCCTTCGGCGACCAGTGGGCAAGTCCAGGGCCGGGTGACCTTGGGGTGACGCCCCCTGAGGGACAGGAATGCGACCTTGAAAGGAAGGAGAGGCCCATGAAGTCACAAAATCGCACGCTGACGACTGCACGCCAAAGACCCTGGCATCGGGGACCCGGGGCGCCTTACAGCGGACCCGCTGACCTCGATGACGCTTCCTAGCCGCTACTACACCGACCCACCATCCACGAGTAGAGCTTGCAGCCATTTTCCGGCGGTCTTGGTGCTATGTCGGGCATGTCTGCGACCTGCCACAGCCGGGGGACTTCCTGACGGACGAGATCGCACGGCAACCTCTATGCGAAGGACTTGCCGAGTATCGCCCTGCGACAGGTCGGAGTAGGTAAGGGACGAAGGCTCCGGCAGCGGTTTTCGTCCCAGGTGTAGTTCCGTCCGCATCGTTTCTCCTTCACCTCGTCAACTCACGGCGGCGCTTTCTCGCACCGCCGATCGCCCGTCGGCGAAGGACCCCGGGATGGACCGCTGAACATGACGACAGACCCAGCAGGTAACCGAGGACACCAGCAGGGTCACCAGCGACGGACGAAGGCGGGGCCGAGGACGGAAGGAGCCACGGCGACGGGTTCACTTCGGAGGTGCAAGGGGGAGGCGGCGCCGCGCCGCCATCCCTCGATCGAGCTATAGCCCGCCGGCCGGGGGCGTCCCTGCGTCAGCCAGAGGTTCTACAGACTTCCCAGAACCGCGGTCCTCAGAGTGGACCTGTTTACGGTCGCACCCGTCATCCAGGGCGCAACCGAAAGGATGCCCTTGTTGTAGTTGTGGAAACAACCCATACCGGCGCTGATTCATGGACTATAGGCATTCGGCTTCGTGGAGCAGGTCAATGCGCTGAGCGTCGTCGGCAGCGGCGACGGCGGCCCTGGTCGCATGGGCGTCGGAAACTGCCGGATCTGAAGGCAAAGTACGTTGCCATGTGGCGCTGCTCATTGCGGCTTGCTAGAACATTGCGAAGCGCCACTGACCGGGTTCCGGCCCGGTTGCCGGCCGAGCGCAATCCGGCCATTGCGGTGCCTATTCTAGCGCGAATTGGGCCCCACGCAACTATCTGCGATAGTCAGTTTCAGGTGAGGCCCACTGTCCTTGAGGAAGGGGGTGAATCGCCTCGGCCAGCGCCACTGCCGAGGGGAGTCAGACGGTCACCTCATGATGTACAGCGTGAAGCCGCCACGCTGTCCCCTGCTTCGGCCAGAATGCGCTCTTTGTCCTGCTCTGGATCGTAGGGGTGGCTGCCGTTGTGCATCGAAGGCGATCGGATGTTCGTTCGGGCAGCCAGACAGTCGCCTTGCTCGCCTTGTTCTTCAGCAGGCTTCTCGTGACCATGGTGCGTCGGTCGATGGCGTAGTTGATCGCCTGGCGCACCCGCACCGTCGCTTAAGGGGCGAGCAATTTCACAGTTGTTCAGCCCTGATGGTCGTGTTGATACAGCTCTGCGACCTCGATCAGGCCTCTTCGAAGTCGGGATCTTGCCGGTAGAGCAACATGGCGTCTTACCGATGCCACCGTTGCATTCCACCTCGCCGTGCGCGGGAAGCGCCACGTTCCTTGCGATGAGTCGTCTGGGTGAGTGGTGACAGGTCACCTCTCGGCATATGGCAGGGCCGGCTTGAAATACTGTCGATCACTTTCTTGAGCGGGATACAGTAGGATCCTTCGAACATGCCGGAAAAGGCGAGGGCTTAGCAAGCCGACCGGGGGCAAATTTCGTACTCTCCGGCTCGCCACATCTGCCTGCGGCTAGGATCGAGCGTCGAGCGTCGAAGAACGGGCATGCAGGATCCGTGCGGAGTGTCGAAGGTAGACGAGAGGTCAGGTCATCGACCTTCGTCTAGACCCGAGGAGATAGTCTTGGGCTTGCATGTCCAGTCATCGCGTGCAGCGACGGAAGATGGGCGTGGACGTTCGAGACGCCCGGCTGAGTTGAGGGCGGGATCTGGCGATGCGGTTCAGTGACCAGATAGCGTCATTCTGCCGTCACTTGGCGTCCGTTGTAGGAAGTAGATGTTGTCGTGCAGCTTGAAGGTGAAGGTTCATGCGGTCGTCAGCTTGGACTTCGGACCCGTGCTCCGTTCTAGGTCCAGGACGGGCGGTTGACCGTTGGTACCCTTTGTCCAGTTGGCTAGAGTCGAAGCGCGTGTGATGATTGTTGAAAACTGCTTCTACACTCGAGCGAAGGGTCATGTACGACCAAAGTCTTGTAGCGGTTAGATGAGGCTGTGTTCAGCGCTGGTGAAGTAGTGGTGACCCGAGGGTTGAGGCGTGGCCGCCAGCGGCAACGGAGTTGTCGGCCATGGCGATCTGGACGCACGGCGAAGAGGATTCCTACATCACCGGTCAGGCGATTGTCCTCGCGGCCCGTGCGGATTAGGAAAGGTAGTTTTTTGCACCGTGCATTCTTGCCTTTCTGTTGTCGTGTTTCTTGTTGGTGATCGGACTTGGAGTGTCGAGGCCCGGCGTCAGCGGTAGGGGTGGCGAGAAGGCGTGGAACGGCCGTGTCAACCCGGCAGGAAGGTCTTGTTGCGCGGAGGGCCAGGACCCCTCTGTCATTCACCGAAGGAGGTAAGGCGCGCTGCCATCGGGGTTCGCGCCGGACATATGGATCAAGTCGGGTCGTTCGATGTTAGTGTGGCCGTGCCTTCGATCCAGACGGAGGTCGTCTCGGGCAGTCCTTCCGACAGAGCCGATAAGCCAGATCACCTGGGTCGCCCTCGGGATTTCTGAAAGTAGTTCCTTAGAGGCGTTCTGGAAGTCGCGTTTTTGAGTCAAGCCATACCCAGTTCCGATACCGGGAGCCGGCGTCTCGCTGGCGAAGTCATGCAGTGAGGGGGCGCTCGCCAGGTTCCGAAGAGTGCGGTTGGCGTTGCCGGGGCGGCCGGGCCTGGAAAAGCGTCGCCATAGGTGATGTCCGATAGGTGTGCGTGCGGATTTGCCGAAAAAAAAACCGGTGAAATTCGGGAGACATATCGTGACTCATACTATACCAGTCTGAAGGGCCGCTAGCCTGCGCACCAGTCCGCCATCGACGGTTTCGTCGTAGTAGCAGCCATCTCGACCCCGTCAGCCGCCCGAATTAGATTATGGCGTCGCCTCGGTTCGACGAGGGTACGGATCATTGGGCCGCCAAGCGCGTTCGGTCTTCGGGACGGCGTCAAGTCTCCCTTGCCGCGAAAGATGCGAGGGCCCACCATGTGACGAAGACCTTCATGAACTGGCAGTAGCTAATACCATCTCCTGATCGCGCGATGGCGCCACCAAGCGTTGTGTTGAGAAGCGGATCACCACCAGCGGTCCGGCTTTTCGCAGCGATCTGCCGGGCACGGTGCAGGCACACCACCAGCGGAACACATGAATCCGCGCAGGGCCCCGGGTCGGTTTCCCCAGCGCAAGACGCAGGCCGCTGGCATCCGCCGGCAGAAAGCAAGGCATGGTCGCTGTGTCGTCAACGCGTCCCGTCCCTCGACTCTTGGAGAGCAACCTTCAGATAGTTACGCGTGGGCCGTCTGAGAAAGACAGATGTCGTATGACGCGCTTGACTTCATTCATTTCTGTATGGATTGGCCAGGATAGCACCCAAAAGGGAAGGACGATCGTGGCACGACGCCGTGGAGAAGCTGAACCTTGCGCAATGACATCAGAGGTCTTCCCGCCCCCCCCCCCTCCCACCCCCCCCCCCCCCCCCCCCCCCCCTCCCCCCCCCACACCGATGAAGCTCGGCACGGTCACGGCGGAATGCGCGGACGCTTTGGGCACGTCGCAGCCAACCGTGACGCGTGCGTTGATCCGGATGGAGCAGAACCATCTGGCTTTGCCTGGTTCGAACGGTCAGCGCCATGAGGCTGGTCCGACTGCAAGAGCCATCTCGGCTCTACAGCGACGAGTCCTGCAGACCTATGTGGGTTGGCAGCAAAAATCAAAAACTTGCCTTCCGTGCCTAGGATGCGGGGCGCTCGTGCGACGAGGTGCTGACCGGTTTTCGACCTTGACAGCCCGCGTCGGTCGCGCTTTGCGCGCGAAGTGCGTTGTGCGGCTTGAAGGCAGAGTTGCGGGCCTGAGCATCGACATACGGACGAAAGACCCGAGCGACGAGTCGCCTGTCAGAGGACTTTGATGTCGAACATCGGCTGATCGAGGGCGAGTTCGTCTTCGCAGACGAACGAAGTGACCCCCGATTCAGTGCTATTTAGGCGATTAAGGTCATGGTCCTGCCGTTGAGAACCGATCCCGTCCCTCGGATCGTTCTGTGTTGGTACCCGCCGACTTCGCGGGGCCCCTTACTCATGTCGGGCTCGGATTATGAATTCCCTCGCGCCTGCGGCTTCATGACGTCGTTCGATTGACGCCGGGGTGAGTAGCGGCATATGTCGCTCGATTGCCAATACGCGAAACGCCTCTGCTAGAGTGTGCGCCGTGGCCTCGGGCATCATCGGATTCACGTCCGACAGACCGTTCGGTGAACCGCGCTGCTACAAGGGTGGGGCTCGTCTGCGCGCCCTTTGACCCAAGAGTCGGATTTTCGATGTTCGTCGCTGCGCCGCTTCAACCGCCGCCGATTACCCTCGCGCCGACAGGGGTTGTGATCACCGTTCTTTTGCGATGAACACTGGGGGAAGATGGTCTGTGCAGACAGATCGCGGACCAGTTGCTTCGCCCACCGGACTGATGGACCCGGCTCCGGATGACAGGCCCTGTCTGCCGGCCGATCCTAGACCAAGGTCGCTGACGGATCCTAGTTCAGGGCTCTGGTCCCATCGCCGAAACTGCCGCTTTCGTTGACAGGGGCAGCCGTAAGGTTGCATGCGGGCAAGGAAAGCTCTTGAGCTCGCCCGGACTTGGGATTTTTCGCAGAACCTCGCGCGGGTCACCTTCTTTGGTCTGCACCCTGATAAAGTGGGTCCCTACAATGAGGTATGGCTTTAGAGCCATTTGGAGGAGTGCAGGAATGCCCCAGAAGAGCACAAGCCGGAGGAGATCGTCGCGAAGCTGCAGACGGCGGTCGACAGTTGTTGGTTTTGCAGGGCCCAGGTCAGCCTGCAGAACGCGATGCGCTCGATCCGTGACGCAGTTAATATTATCGTTGGTCGCGAGGAGTTTGGTGTGGCTGAAGACGGATTCAGGTCAAGCGGTGGAAGGAGCTCGAGATAGTGTGTGAGAGAAATCAAGACCGTGCTTCCGGAAAGCGAGTTCGGAGTCTCTACGTTGGCCCAGAAGCTGATCTGGCTGAGGTCGCCCAGGGGTATGGAAAATCTTCTGAGCCCCGCCCGCCGCCGTGTCTTGCATTCGCCCCCGTTCGGAGAAGTTCCGGGTCTTCGGAACGCTATCTTGCCGGTCGCGTGCTTCGGGCAGCATTGATTAGAACCCAGCAGGAAGTTTTATTCCTGTCCCGATTATTTATGGCAGGGCCGATTTATTGTATTGAAAGACCCGAGCACATTGAGACCCGGGCTCAGTATATGTAGTACCCTTCGCGCTCGGAGCCCTGCTGACATAATTAAGTGGCGCTCAGCGGATCTTACGCGCCTGGTTTCATCCGGCGATGAGCGTTGAAGCCCGGTTTGGGCGTGGGGTGATAGACGCTGTAAACGGGTCGAGCGATGGTGGGCAGTAAAGGGAGGGGGCTCAATGTCCCCGATCAAAAGGCAACGATGATTAGGGTCGGGCTTCTGGCTGAAGCTGATCGTGCACCGTTGCGGCAGAGGTCCGAACCAGTCTGGTCCTACGACTTCGTCGAGACCGGACCCATGGACGTGGAGAAGGTCACGGTATGGTGTTGAACCTTGATCGACGAGTTCCCCGTGCAATGTCGGCAATCCGGGTCGAACGGCGGGCTCCCGCTCGACTCAGATGCGTCATCGACGTTCTGTCCGATCTGTTCATCCCTGCGGGGCGTGCCGGATACTCATACGTGTCCGATAGCGGCCGGAGTTCTTCGCCAAGCGGGGCGGGAGTGGATTTGTCGCCGTCGGCTCGAAGACAGACATAAGCGTATAGGACGCTAAATTGGTTCCCCCTGGGAAGAAACGGCTACTTGCGGAAATGCTTAACTCCAATACTTCCGGGAAGAGTTGCTCGACGGCGAGATCTTTACAGCCTCGCGCAGGCGAAAATCGTCATCGAGGGCTGGTAGCCTCCCACGACACACCAAGCCGCCCAAAATTCATCGCTGGTGCTATCGCCACACGGCCACGGAGGGGTGAAATTTGGCCTCTTCGCAGTATCGCGAGCCGCTTTCGCGGCTATCCAGGCCGTGAGCGCAAGGACCGAGGATTGCACTTAAGACTGAAACCGGACCACTCGATCGGTTGGCCAGTCGCGCCGGTCAATTCGCCGTCGAGGGCCGTAATTCCAGGCATGGAGGGCAGGACGATTCCCCGACGGTTGCCCCGGCATTTAGCCGGATATGGCCGCATGATGGCTGGCAGACATTGTGAATTGGGCACGGTAGCACGGCATCTGCGCTGCGAATGATTGCTCGGGTTT
>WNGS01088370.1:0-21473 GCA_020271785.1 Procambarus virginalis
GGACGAGTCGAGTAGTGTGGCTGGTGTTCACTATAGTGTGCGGAAGCCATAAAATGCTGCATGCATAAATATTTCTGCTGCAGCTACACTAACACCTGCTCTGATCATCGTTTCTTTAATCTGGCAATACGATTTATTGTCCACCATGAAGAGGATGACCGCAGTTACATGTACGAGGCACTGTTGTTTGGGCCTTATTTGTGGTCCATCAGACGCCTCCTTACTTAGTTCTCCTGTAATTTTATCCTTAAGTTAAAACAAAAACCTCTGCTAGTGCTTTGGCAGCCTCCCTGGTGCGCCTGAGTTTAGGGCCGACAGAAAGTGGGTCGTGTACTTCAGTCTCTGGCAGTAGGTTAAGGAATGCTCCAAATGGCTTGTTTATCATCACCTAGACCATCTAGGTCGTAACATTTTCAACAGAGAATATTCGACGGAACTAAATCTTTTGTATGGGACTTGCCTCTTTTTGTTGTACCATATCTTTTCTCCGTTGTACCCGAAGTCGTCTCTTTTATAGCCCTCTACTAATTACCTCGTCCATAGTGTTTTTCTTCAAAATCTATTGCTCCTCTACGGGCCAATGTTAGCCCTGGCGATCGTTCCCTTGGTTGTCTGAAATTGTGCTCAATCAATTGACCTGGTTTCTATTTTTGGGGTTGAACCTGCTTGGAGTACAGGGAGCCGATCGGCTATAATGGGAGCTGCCTTGTATGGGCCAATAGGCCTTCTGCAGTTCTCATTATTACTACTATTCTCTACACCTTACTTTCCTCCTCACCTCTCTCTTGCCTATTTATTACCCGTTCTCTACCTCCTCATCACGGGAGACATCTCCTGTCCAAGAGGCTAACCATAGTCCGTGCTTCTTGCCCAGCTCCTGTGCCAGGTAAGTTACGGGCTCACCATAGCCCGTGCTACTTGGAACTTGTTCCGAGTCGCTGAATCTATAACAACAACAACCTCCTCATCACAAGCGACTTGAGAATGGTCCAGGACGGACCGAAACGTCGTCGTCCCTTCAACTAATAGTGTGTGGTCTGGTCAACAATCAACTAGGGATCTAACACATGTTAGTCTAGCATATTTAACATTTATACCAATATTCTTATTAGTATTTTCCGTGATTTGGCTTTTAACCAACGCTGTAGGTCGTTTACAATGTCACCGATACCTACTCAAAGGTATTTGTGCTGCCCACATGTTTTTGTTTGGTTGTTAACTTTGAAAGCTAGAGGCGCACTGGCTGTTTTTGGGGAGAGAAAGTGATGGATTAAGTTAAAGACCGAATTCAATGCTTTTAGCAGCGAGTTAATAAAGTAGATTGCAGTCTCGTTTGGATATTTGAACCAAACAAATTTCGTCGACATAAGATGACGGCTTCATCAGCTAGTGTGGAACTAACAGTTTTCGTGCATTAGGACATTGAACACTGTTGCGCAAAGCGCACAACTCTGGGGTGTACACAAATCAAAGGGTGTAGAATGTTTACTTTTGACCCCATTGAAAGAACTGAGGCGGTTCTGATACTCGTGTACCCCTTGAGCTATATCAAGTCTTCCATTAACCCCAAAGAGGCTAATCGTTCTAAGATTTATTTCCCCTTTTTTGCTGTATCAAAAGCAGTTTTGAGGTCAATAAATGCCACCTAAGAGCATGGTCCCTGTAACAAAATATTCAGCAAAGCAAGTTTAAATGCGTCTTCCAGTAAGGGAACCATTCAGGTTAGGGGCAAGTTGGGGTCTAATTTCAAACATTAACCTGTCGAGTGTAATCCTCTCAAGAACTTAACACTTAAATGATGTCAGACATGGGGTCTGAAGAAACAAAAAAATCACATTAATGTGATGTATCAATGAGAAAATGAGTAGGAGCTTGAAAGAAGGATTCGAATCTGTTCTGTGTACTCCCAAGCATCCCAGGCTGGAATTCTTTTGACAATGTCTTGTTGCGGTTGTCTAAGGTGTTTTCTTGGGAGTCCTCAGAGCTTAGGTTCGACTCCTCCTCACGGCTCCTACTGATTTTTTCGTATGAGTCAGAATGTTTGTGAATTTGACTTTGGGTATTATTAGTCGGTATCCAGCAGTCGGGCAAGATACCATGCCTCAGACTTTGATTAAATAGTTCTAGCAGCGGACTATAGTAGGGGAATTGAGGATGTAACGGATACCTCTTGTCCTGGTTTTCAAAGCAGTTGCAAGAATTGAAAACGTTGGATGAGTCATGTTGGAATGGTGTTCCATTCAAAGTTGCAAGCTTAGAAAACGGAAATTTTGACAGTTGCAAAATAGTAGTTAAGGGCATAAGTTGTGAACGAAGTTAAAAGGGAAAATCAAAATGATCCCTGTAGTTTTTAAAAATGTTTCGTACATTAGGGAGTGGAAGTATGGTTTTTCAACTGTAATTTTCATGGCAATATTCTTGGGAATGAGGGGAAAGGGGAGAAATCGAGGAGAATTAAAAAAATTCAAATTGATTCGTACAGTAGATAATTTTGTATACTTTAATTAAGGATTAGCCAAGAAAGATACAGTAAGCATTAGGCTTAAGTTTCGGGAGGAGAAACGTTTAGGGAAATGTTTCAAATGATTGTCAGTTTCAGTGAAGCAAATAAGGATTTACAAAGGATAACAGTGTAAAGGTTACTTCAAGGAACGTTTCAAATTGATTGTGAACCCGTTAAGGTTTACGGTGAGAGTAGATATGCATGTGGAGGTTAGTGCCAGCATGAACGATCGTTTAGGGTGTGTGAAATACAGTAACTGTTAGCAATGAATTCTTTCCTGTACAAGTGTACAACCCAGTCGTGGCTGTCCCCCCCTCTCATCCGTCAGCTGACAGTCGTGGCTGTCTCCCCCCCTCATCCGTCAGCTGACAGTCGTGGCTGTCTCCCCCTCTCATCCGTCAGCTGACAGTCGTGGCTGTCTCCCCCTCTCATCCGTCAGCTGACAGTCGTGGCTGTCTCCCCCTCTCATCCGTCAGCTGACAGTCGTGGCTGTCTCCCCCTCTCATCCGTCAGCTGACAGTCGTGGCTGTCTCCCCCTCTCATCCGTCAGCTGACAGTCGTGGCTGTCTCCCCCTCTCATCCGTCAGCTGACAGTCGTGGCTGTCTCCCCCTCTCATCCGTCAGCTGACAGTCGTGGCTGTCTCCCCTCTCATCCGTCAGCTGACAGTCGTGACTGTCTCCCCCTCTCATCCGTCAGCTGACAGTCGTGACTGTCTCCCCCTCTCATCCGTCAGCTGACAGTCGTGGCTGTCTCCCCCTCATCCGTCAGCTGACAGTCGTGGCTGTCTCCCCCCCTCATCCGTCAGCTGACAGTCGTGGCTGTCTCCCCTCTCATCCGTCAGCTGACAGTCGTGGCTGTCTCCCCCTCTCATCCGTCAGCTGACAGTCGTGGCTGTCTCCCCCTCTCATCCGTCAGCTGACAGTCGTGGCTGTCTCCCCCTCTCATCCGTCAGCTGACAGTCGTGGCTGTCTCCCCCTCTCATCCGTCAGCTGACAGTCGTGGCTGTCTCCCCCTCTCATCCGTCAGCTGACAGTCGTGGCTGTCTCCCCCTCTCATCCGTCAGCTGACAGTCGTGGCTGTCTCCCCCTCTCATCCGTCAGCTGACAGTCGTGGCTGTCTCCCCCTCTCATCCGTCAGCTGACAGTCGTGGCTGTCTCCCCCTCTCATCCGTCAGCTGACAGTCGTGGCTGTCTCCCCCTCTCATCCGTCAGCTGACAGTCGTGGCTGTCTCCCCCTCTCATCCGTCAGCTGACAGTCGTGGCTGTCTCCCCCTCTCATCCGTCAGCTGACAGTCGTGGCTGTCTCCCCCTCTCATCCGTCAGCTGACAGTCGTGGCTGTCTCCCCCTCTCATCCGTCAGCTGACAGTCGTGGCTGTCTCCCCCTCTCATCCGTCAGCTGACAGTCGTGGCTGTCTCCCCCTCTCATCCGTCAGCTGACAGTCGTGGCTGTCTCCCCCTCTCATCCGTCAGCTGACAGTCGTGGCTGTCTCCCCCTCTCATCCGTCAGCTGACAGTCGTGGCTGTCTCCCCCTCTCATCCGTCAGCTGACAGTCGTGGCTGTCTCCCCCTCTCATCCGTCAGCTGACAGTCGTGGCTGTCTCCCCCTCTCATCCGTCAGCTGACAGTCGTGGCTGTCTCCCCCTCTCATCCGTCAGCTGACAGTCGTGGCTGTCTCCCCCTCTCATCCGTCAGCTGACAGTCGTGGCTGTCTCCCCCTCTCATCCGTCAGCTGACAGTCGTGGCTGTCTCCCCCTCTCATCCGTCAGCTGACAGTCGTGGCTGTCTCCCCCTCTCATCCGTCAGCTGACAGTCGTGGCTGTCTCCCCCTCTCATCCGTCAGCTGACAGTCGTGGCTGTCTCCCCCTCTCATCCGTCAGCTGACAGTCGTGGCTGTCTCCCCCTCTCATCCGTCAGCTGACAGTCGTGGCTGTCTCCCCCTCTCATCCGTCAGCTGACAGTCGTGGCTGTCTCCCCCTCTCATCCGTCAGCTGACAGTCGTGGCTGTCTCCCCCTCTCATCCGTCAGCTGACAGTCGTGGCTGTCTCCCCCTCTCATCCGTCAGCTGACAGTCGTGGCTGTCTCCCCCTCTCATCCGTCAGCTGACAGTCGTGGCTGTCTCCCCCTCTCATCCGTCAGCTGACAGTCGTGGCTGTCTCCCCCTCTCATCCGTCAGCTGACAGTCGTGGCTGTCTCCCCCTCTCATCCGTCAGCTGACAGTCGTGGCTGTCTCCCCCTCTCATCCGTCAGCTGACAGTCGTGGCTGTCTCCCCCTCTCATCCGTCAGCTGACAGTCGTGGCTGTCTCCCCCTCTCATCCGTCAGCTGACAGTCGTGGCTGTCTCCCCCTCTCATCCGTCAGCTGACAGTCGTGGCTGTCTCCCCCTCTCATCCGTCAGCTGACAGTCGTGGCTGTCTCCCCCTCTCATCCGTCAGCTGACAGTCGTGGCTGTCTCCCCCTCTCATCCGTCAGCTGACAGTCGTGGCTGTCTCCCCCTCTCATCCGTCAGCTGACAGTCGTGGCTGTCTCCCCCTCTCATCCGTCAGCTGACAGTCGTGGCTGTCTCCCCCTCTCATCCGTCAGCTGACAGTCGTGGCTGTCTCCCCCTCTCATCCGTCAGCTGACAGTCGTGGCTGTCTCCCCCTCTCATCCGTCAGCTGACAGTCGTGGCTGTCTCCCCCTCTCATCCGTCAGCTGACAGTCGTGGCTGTCTCCCCCTCTCATCCGTCAGCTGACAGTCGTGGCTGTCTCCCCCTCTCATCCGTCAGCTGACAGTCGTGGCTGTCTCCCCCTCTCATCCGTCAGCTGACAGTCGTGGCTGTCTCCCCCTCTCATCCGTCAGCTGACAGTCGTGGCTGTCTCCCCCTCTCATCCGTCAGCTGACAGTCGTGGCTGTCTCCCCCTCTCATCCGTCAGCTGACAGTCGTGGCTGTCTCCCCCTCTCATCCGTCAGCTGACAGTCGTGGCTGTCTCCCCCTCTCATCCGTCAGCTGACAGTCGTGGCTGTCTCCCCCTCTCATCCGTCAGCTGACAGTCGTGGCTGTCTCCCCCTCTCATCCGTCAGCTGACAGTCGTGGCTGTCTCCCCCTCTCATCCGTCAGCTGACAGTCGTGGCTGTCTCCCCCTCTCATCCGTCAGCTGACAGTCGTGGCTGTCTCCCCCTCTCATCCGTCAGCTGACAGTCGTGGCTGTCTCCCCCTCTCATCCGTCAGCTGACAGTCGTGGCTGTCTCCCCCTCTCATCCGTCAGCTGACAGTCGTGGCTGTCTCCCCCTCTCATCCGTCAGCTGACAGTCGTGGCTGTCTCCCCCTCTCATCCGTCAGCTGACAGTCGTGGCTGTCTCCCCCTCTCATCCGTCAGCTGACAGTCGTGGCTGTCTCCCCCTCTCATCCGTCAGCTGACAGTCGTGGCTGTCTCCCCCTCTCATCCGTCAGCTGACAGTCGTGGCTGTCTCCCCCTCTCATCCGTCAGCTGACAGTCGTGGCTGTCTCCCCCTCTCATCCGTCAGCTGACAGTCGTGGCTGTCTCCCCCTCTCATCCGTCAGCTGACAGTCGTGGCTGTCTCCCCCTCTCATCCGTCAGCTGACAGTCGTGGCTGTCTCCCCCTCTCATCCGTCAGCTGACAGTCGTGGCTGTCTCCCCCTCTCATCCGTCAGCTGACAGTCGTGGCTGTCTCCCCCTCTCATCCGTCAGCTGACAGTCGTGGCTGTCTCCCCCTCTCATCCGTCAGCTGACAGTCGTGGCTGTCTCCCCCTCTCATCCGTCAGCTGACAGTCGTGGCTGTCTCCCCCTCTCATCCGTCAGCTGACAGTCGTGGCTGTCTCCCCCTCTCATCCGTCAGCTGACAGTCGTGGCTGTCTCCCCTCTCATCCGTCAGCTGACAGTCGTGGCTGTCTCCCCCTCTCATCCGTCAGCTGACAGTCGTGACTGTCTCCCCCTCTCATCCGTCAGCTGACAGTCGTGGCTGTCTCCCCCTCTCATCCGTCAGCTGACAGTCGTGGCTGTCTCCCCTCTCATCCGTCAGCTGACAGTCGTGGCTGTCTCCCCCTCTCATCCGTCAGCTGACAGTCGTGGCTGTCTCCCCCTCTCATCCGTCAGCTGACAGTCGTGGCTGTCTCCCCCTCTCATCCGTCAGCTGACAGTCGTGGCTGTCTCCCCCTCTCATCCGTCAGCTGACAGTCGTGGCTGTCTCCCCCTCTCATCCGTCAGCTGACAGTCGTGGCTGTCTCCCCCTCTCATCCGTCAGCTGACAGTCGTGGCTGTCTCCCCCTCTCATCCGTCAGCTGACAGTCGTGGCTGTCTCCCCCTCTCATCCGTCAGCTGACAGTCGTGGCTGTCTCCCCCTCTCATCCGTCAGCTGACAGTCGTGGCTGTCTCCCCCTCTCATCCGTCAGCTGACAGTCGTGGCTGTCTCCCCCTCTCATCCGTCAGCTGACAGTCGTGGCTGTCTCCCCCTCTCATCCGTCAGCTGACAGTCGTGGCTGTCTCCCCCTCTCATCCGTCAGCTGACAGTCGTGGCTGTCTCCCCCTCTCATCCGTCAGCTGACAGTCGTGGCTGTCTCCCCCTCTCATCCGTCAGCTGACAGTCGTGGCTGTCTCCCCCTCTCATCCGTCAGCTGACAGTCGTGGCTGTCTCCCCCTCTCATCCGTCAGCTGACAGTCGTGGCTGTCTCCCCCTCTCATCCGTCAGCTGACAGTCGTGGCTGTCTCCCCCTCTCATCCGTCAGCTGACAGTCGTGGCTGTCTCCCCCTCTCATCCGTCAGCTGACAGTCGTGGCTGTCTCCCCCTCTCATCCGTCAGCTGACAGTCGTGGCTGTCTCCCCCTCTCATCCGTCAGCTGACAGTCGTGGCTGTCTCCCCCTCTCATCCGTCAGCTGACAGTCGTGGCTGTCTCCCCCTCTCATCCGTCAGCTGACAGTCGTGGCTGTCTCCCCCTCTCATCCGTCAGCTGACAGTCGTGGCTGTCTCCCCCTCTCATCCGTCAGCTGACAGTCGTGGCTGTCTCCCCCTCTCATCCGTCAGCTGACAGTCGTGGCTGTCTCCCCCTCTCATCCGTCAGCTGACAGTCGTGGCTGTCTCCCCCTCTCATCCGTCAGCTGACAGTCGTGGCTGTCTCCCCCTCTCATCCGTCAGCTGACAGTCGTGGCTGTCTCCCCCTCTCATCCGTCAGCTGACAGTCGTGGCTGTCTCCCCCTCTCATCCGTCAGCTGACAGTCGTGGCTGTCTCCCCCTCTCATCCGTCAGCTGACAGTCGTGGCTGTCTCCCCCTCTCATCCGTCAGCTGACAGTCGTGACTGTCTCCCCCTCTCATCCGTCAGCTGACAGTCGTGGCTGTCTCCCCCTCTCATCCGTCAGCTGACAGTCGTGGCTGTCTCCCCCTCTCATCCGTCAGCTGACAGTCGTGACTGTCTCCCCTCTCATCCGTCAGCTGACAGTCGTGACTGTCTCCCCTCTCATCCGTCAGCTGACAGTCGTGGCTGTCTCCCCCTCTCATCCGTCAGCTGACAGTCGTGGCTGTCTCCCCCTCTCATCCGTCAGCTGACAGTCGTGGCTGTCTCCCCTCCATTCATCAGCTGACAGTCGTGGCTGTCTCCCCTTCCATTCATCAGCTGACAGTCGTGGCTGTCTCCCCTTCCATTCATCAGCTGACAGTCGTGGCTGTCTCCCCTTCCATTCATTAGCTGACAGTCGTGGCTGTCTCCCCTTCCATTCATTAGCTGACAGTCGTGGCTGTCTCCCCTTCCATTCATTAGCTGACAGTCGTGGCTGTCCCCCCTCTCATCCGTCTGCTGACAGTCGTGACTGTCTCCCCCTCTCATCCGTCAGCTGACAGTCGTGACTGTCCCCCCCTCATCCGTCAGCTGACAGTCGTGACTGTCTCCCCCTCTCATCCGTCAGCTGACAGTCGTGGCTGTCCCCCCCTCTCATCCGTCTGCTGACAGTCGTGACTGTCTCCCCCTCTCATCCGTCAGCTGACAGTCGTGACTGTCTCCCCCTCTCATCCGTCAGCTGACAGTCGTGACTGTCTCCCCTCCATTCGTCAGCTGACAGTCGTGACTGTCTCCCCTTCCATTCATCAGTTGACAGTCGTGACTGTCTCCCCCTCTCATCCGTCAGCTGACAGTCGTGACTGTCTCCCCTCTCATCCGTCAGCTGACAGTCGTGACTGTCTCCCCTTCCATTCATCAGCTGACAGTCGTGGCTGTCTCCCCCTCTCATCCGTCAGCTGACAGTCGTGACTGTCTCCCCTTCCATTCATCAGCTGACAGTCGTGGCTGTCACCCCCTCTCATCCGTCAGCTGACAGTCGTGGCTGTCTCCCCCTCTCATCCGTCAGCTGACAGTCGTGGCTGTCTCCCCCTCTCATCCGTCAGCTGACAGTCGTGGCTGTCTCCCCCTCTCATCCGTCAGCTGACAGTCGTGACTGTCTCCCCCTCTCATCCGTCAGCTGACAGTCGTGACTGTCTCCCCTCTCATCCGTCAGCTGACAGTCGTGACTGTCTCCCCTCTCATCCGTCAGCTGACAGTCGTGACTGTCTCCCCTCTCATCCGTCAGCTGACAGTCGTGGCTGTCTCCCCCTCTCATCCGTCAGCTGACAGTCGTGGCTGTCTCCCCCTCTCATCCGTCAGCTGACAGTCGTGGCTGTCTCCCCCTCTCATCCGTCAGCTGACAGTCGTGGCTGTCTCCCCTTCATTCGTCAGCTGACAGTCGTGACTGTCTCCCCCTCTCATCCGTCAGCTGACAGTCGTGGCTGTCTCCCCCTCTCATCCGTCAGCTGACAGTCGTGGCTGTCTCCCCCTCTCATCCGTCAGCTGACAGTCGTGGCTGTCTCCCCCTCTCATCCGTCAGCTGACAGTCGTGGCTGTCTCCCCCTCTCATCCGTCAGCTGACAGTCGTGGCTGTCTCCCCCTCTCATCCGTCAGCTGACAGTCGTGGCTGTCTCCCCCTCTCATCCGTCAGCTGACAGTCGTGGCTGTCTCCCCCTCTCATCCGTCAGCTGACAGTCGTGGCTGTCTCCCCTCTCATCCGTCAGCTGACAGTCGTGACTGTCTCCCCCTCTCATCCGTCAGCTGACAGTCGTGACTGTCTCCCCCTCTCATCCGTCAGCTGACAGTCGTGGCTGTCTCCCCCTCTCATCCGTCAGCTGACAGTCGTGGCCCTCTCCCCCTCTCATCCGTCAGCTGACAGTCGTGGCCCTCTCCCCCTCTCATCCGTCAGCTGACAGTCGTGGCCCTCTCCCCCTCTCATCCGTCAGCTGACAGTCGTGGCCTCTCCCCCTCTCATCCGTCAGCTGACAGTCGTGGCTGTCTCCCCCTCTCATCCGTCAGCTGACAGTCGTGGCTGTCTCCCCCTCTCATCCGTCAGCTGACAGTCGTGGCTGTCTCCCCTCTCATCCGTCAGCTGACAGTCGTGGCCTCTCCCCCTCTCTCATCCGTCAGCTGACAGTCGTGGCTGTCTCCCCCTCTCATCCGTCAGCTGACAGTCGTGGCTGTCTCCCCCTCTCATCCGTCAGCTGACAGTCGTGGCTGTCTCCCCCTCTCATCCGTCAGCTGACAGTCGTGGCTGTCTCCCCCTCTCATCCGTCAGCTGACAGTCGTGGCTGTCTCCCCCTCTCATCCGTCAGCTGACAGTCGTGACTGTCTCCCCTCTCATCCGTCAGCTGACAGTCGTGGCTGTCTCCCCTCTCATCCGTCAGCTGACAGTCGTGGCTGTCTCCCCTCTCATCCGTCAGCTGACAGTCGTGGCTGTCTCCCCTCTCATCCGTCAGCTGACAGTCGTGGCTGTCTCCCCTCTCATCCGTCAGCTGACAGTCGTGGCTGTCTCCCCTCTCATCCGTCAGCTGACAGTCGTGGCTGTCTCCCCTCTCATCCGTCAGCTGACAGTCGTGGCTGTCTCCCCCTCTCATCCGTCAGCTGACAGTCGTGGCTGTCTCCCCCTCTCATCCGTCAGCTGACAGTCGTGGCTGTCTCCCCTTCCATTCATTAGCTGACAGTCGTGGCTGTCTCCCCTTCCATTCATTAGCTGACAGTCGTGGCTGTCTCCCCTTCCATTCATTAGCTGACAGTCGTGGCTGTCTCCCCCTCTCATCCGTCAGCTGACAGTCGTGACTGTCTCCCCTCTCATCCGTCAGCTGACAGTCGTGACTGTCTCCCCTCTCATCCGTCAGCTGACAGTCGTGACTGTCTCCCCTCTCATCCGTCAGCTGACAGTCGTGACTGTCTCCCCTCTCATCCGTCAGCTGACAGTCGTGACTGTCTCCCCTCTCATCCGTCAGCTGACAGTCGTGGCTGTCTCCCCCTCTCATCCGTCAGCTGACAGTCGTGGCTGTCTCCCCCTCTCATCCGTCAGCTGACAGTCGTGGCTGTCTCCCCCTCTCATCCGTCAGCTGACAGTCGTGGCTGTCTCCCCTTCCATTCATTAGCTGACAGTCGTGGCTGTCTCCCCTTCCATTCATTAGCTGACAGTCGTGGCTGTCTCCCCTTCCATTCATTAGCTGACAGTCGTGGCTGTCTCCCCTTCCATTCATTAGCTGACAGTCGTGGCTGTCTCCCCTTCCATTCATTAGCTGACAGTCGTGGCTGTCTCCCCTTCCATTCATTAGCTGACAGTCGTGGCTGTCTCCCCTTCATTCATTAGCTGACAGTCGTGGCTGTCTCCCCTTCCATTCATTAGCTGACAGTCGTGGCTGTCTCCCCTTCCATTCTTTAGCTGACAGTCGTGGCTGTCTCCCCTTCCATTCATTAGCTGACAGTCGTGGCTGTCTCCCCCTCCATTCATTAGCTGACAGTCGTGGCTGTCTCCCCTCCATTCATTAGCTGACAGTCGTGGCTGTCTCCCCTTCCATTCATTAGCTGACAGTCGTGGCTGTCTCCCCTTCCATTCATTAGCTGACAGTCGTGACTGTCTCCCCTTCCATTCATTAGCTGACAGTCGTGGCTGTCTCCCCTTCCATTCATTAGCTGACAGTCGTGGCTGTCTCCCCTTCCATTCATTAGCTGACAGTCGTGGCTGTCTCCCCTTCCATTCATTAGCTGACAGTCGTGACTGTCCCCCCCTTCTCATCCGTCAGCTGACAGTCGTGACTGTCTCCCCCTCTCATCCGTCAGCTGACAGTCGTGACTGTCTCCCCCTCTCATCCGTCAGCTGACAGTCGTGACTGTCTCCCCCTCTCATCCGTCAGCTGACAGTCGTGACTGTCCCCCCTCTCATCCGTCAGCTGACAGTCGTGACTGTCCCCCCCTCTCATCCGTCTGCTGACAGTCGTGACTGTCTCCCCCTCTCATCCGTCAGCTGACAGTCGTGACTGTCTCCCCTTCCATTCATCAGCTGACAGTCGTGACTGTCTCCCCTTCCATTCATCAGCTGACAGTCGTGACTGTCTCCCCTTCCATTCATCAGCTGACAGTCGTGACTGTCTCCCCTTCCATTCACCAGCTGACACACACTCCCCCTCCCCCGCCTCGCCTCCTCCCACACTACACACTTAACGTGTAAATAATGTCTATGCATCACTATCCTTACCTTAACTAAATAATACTATTGTATGTACAAGATGGAAGTGTTTAAAGCACCATTCACCTACCAGTGATACATCGTCCTGTTAATCCACCATTCATCTACCTGTTAATGCCGTTATCCGGCTCCTCCGACAGCGACCTATAGTGCTAGCTCCACTTTAACTAGCGTTAGGAATCACGACCTAACCTACCTAACTTAACTGTGACGTGTTCGTCATCCAGTGCATTAAGCATCATGTATTATGCTGCATATTCTAATAAGGTTAAACAAATTGATTATTTAGAAAGTTTTTTTTTTTTTTTTTTTTACAAACGTTGATAGAGTATTGAGGATAATTGTCAATTATACAGTTATATCATACTACTACTCTGATGTAGAAACAAACACTAGAATTTGAGGATTAACATTACCATGCGTGTTTGAACTTGTGTATGAAAACGTGTAACATAAAAAGAAATACACACGCCACTGACAATCAGGCCATGATATGGTTAAGGGTTTGCATCCTTGAGTTCAGCTGAACCCTCTAAGCTTCAGTGGAAGCCTTAGGAACCCTCGGGGATCAATAGAATCTCAGGTTGCAATACTTTTACTATATAGTGGCCTGGTTGTCTGGGGCATGTGCCTGGGAATGCCCAGCGCATAGGTTCGAATCCTCAAACCTGTTCCTACTCTTCTCATTGATTCATCACATTAGTGTGATTGTTCTGTGAATCAGAGAGGTACATATCAACCCAACAGGATGGGTACTCAACCCTCTCAAAGGGAACCTTTTCTTAACGCTTTGACTTGCCTCACTAATATGGCTTCTCTTCCTAAATGTCAACGGTTTACAAAAGTTCCAACCAAGAAACTTGTTCTTTGTTATGCATACTGGATACATTTAATACTCAATACAAAGTGTTAAAATGTGCGTTGTTAAATAAGATATTTCCGCTATACTTACCGACTCTCGTGAGGACAACTGGCACAGTGTAGGACACGCCAGGGATGGGTCAGGTAATCTTTGTCTCCAAGACTCGGCCTTCACCTGTTCAGGCACTGACAGGCAAATCAATGTGGACTTGTGATGCATGGACAAGTCTCAGGGGAAGACGATTCAACACACAAATAATTCGTTTTTGAAAAATCAAGTCCACATCCAGGTGTCCTTATTTACACAAGATGGTGGCTGTGACCACAGATGGGTGGCCACTGCGGTCAAGCACTTACAGCTGCCCGAGGTTCAGGAACCACCAGGAGGAGGATGATGGTAACGTTTGTACCTGTAGTACTGATGCTTGAAGCTGCTAGAGATTGTTGGTGGCGTACACAGTCGGGGACATGTGTAAGAATATGGTACTTGGCTGCCCTCGCTACTCTTGTGGACGATCCATGCATAGCATCTGTTGGACTTGGATGTTCTTCTTAAATATTCTCATGCCGAAACATTGTGGGTTTGTGGCAATCTCCAGTGATACGGGCAAGTGGATTTCCACATCTGTTGATGTAACAAGTCTGCATACTCGTGTGTCTGCCTGGCCGGGAGTGCGTGCCGCACTCATGTTTGGAAGGAACGTTGCAGATTTGTAATACAATTCTTCGATAAATACTGTTGTTGACTGTGTGTTGTCCACATGGTTGGTTTTGTGTACACTCCAGTACGCAGGCCAGACCACTGTTACCACAGTGGTCTGGTCGTCTGGCTCTGTAACTTGTCTATTATTTTATTAGGGCTGTATCACAGAGCAGGTGACTTAGTCCTTACCTGCAGGGCGAGGTGATACCCTGTGGGCAGTGCCTCAATGGCATACCTTAGGTCGTGTACTGAGCTTGAGAGGGCAAGGTAGACCAAACTGCTCAACTAGATGTTTGGTATCCCGTATTCCACCTGAGGAAATCTCTCTACAACCTCCATTGTAGGGAAATTAATTTCTCCAGACCAAGGAGTGCGTCTGCCAAGCATTAGGCATGGCAGTGTATCGCTCCTCATTATGGGGAGATGTCATGGGGAAGTCGAGGAGAAAGTGGAAATGGAAGCGGATATCAAACTAGGAGGGACAGTTTACCGAAGTACATTAAGGACATTAGAAAACTGCTATCAAGGCTACACCAAGTACGTCTACCAGCAAAACACCATGTAAAATGGTCCGTGAGAGGACAGCACCAGTTACACACCAGCCAGTGTCAGACAATGCTCATCTTCTCAAATTGCACACTTGGAATTTAAAAATTCCCAAACACACAATGCAGACAACCTACTTTCCTACAGCATATGGCGTAGTAACAGCAATGGAAAAGAGGCAACCAGAGTTCAAACTTTTCATCATTCAACCTGAAAGGAGAAATTTTAATGACACAATCAGACCAAATGAGCTAAGATTACCTAAAACGGTAACATTCCTGCAAGGAATACCGGTATGCTTCGAATACCTGGACCCTTCAGAAAGACGCACAAGTCGTAGTGTTGTGATATCCAGTCGACTTTCCACAGGGTCCAATACTAGAACATAATCAAATCATGTATACAAAACGGTGCCGCACAAAAATAGACAAAGCAGCGACATGTCAGTTTCTGGTGACTGTTATGGGACATGCATAAGACATATTCAATCTTGAAAATTGGGGAATATATTGACAAAGTTCCTAGTAGAACTCTTGGAATTGACATCTATATTCTCCACTTATAATCGACATACGTCCTGGAACCCCTGCGCTGCTTCAGGTGTCAGAAATACGGCCACCATCAAACACGCTGCACCGTGCATCTCGGTGTGTGAGCAGCCTGAGGCGTCCAACAAAAATCTGAGCAGCCAAGCACAAGACAAACCAGACCACATCAGCCAAATGTTCAACTTAATCATGCTTGGAGAATAACCACACAAAGATGCAGGCAGCTCGGGTCAGGATAACCACATACCTGCAGTACATAAAGCAACACAAAGATGCAGGCAGCTCGGGTCAGGATAACCACATACCTACAGTACATAAAGCAACACAAAGATGCAGGCAGCTCGGGTCAGGATAACCAAACACCTGCAGTACATAAAGCAACACAAACATCTCGAACACTCGTGCACAGCCACAACAAACACCCACGCTCATAGACCACAACAAAATTCACCACACAACTGTATCAAGTCCAAATCAGAAAATACATAAAACCACTGCAGGAATAAAACATTGAAACAAAAGAAACAGTATGAGACATGACGGATCCCAAGAGGACAAACACGACATACATATTACCAATAACAGTCGAGTAGTAAAGACATCAGACCATAAAGATCAACAAAAGCAACTGCAGGAAGCAGTGAAGACTGAATATAATTGGAATCTTGTAATAGATGACAGACATGAACAATCAATTCAGTCAGATTTGCAGCAATATTCCTTCCGAAGCGGAGAATATAGATGTCGATTCTGAAAGAGTTCTACTAGGAAAGTCAACATCAATAGAAACCATTGTCTGGCCATTACGAATACTGCATTGAAGCAGACTAGGTCTTGGAAATAAAAACCCACTCTTCAGGAAGCTGCAATCGTTACAAAAGCAAATATAGTTTTGCAAGAAACTGTCTACCCAGCCACGTAGTTATTCAGATTACCTGGATATCACCAGTATATTATACCTCATGAACACGGGAGACGAAGGGTTAGTGATGCTCGTCAAGTAAAAAACATATAAAGAAAGAATATGGACCCAGTTTTGTGTGGGGTTGAGTCGAGGTATTAGCAGTAACAGTGAATATGGCTAATATTGAGCTCCTCGTAAATAACGTCTACAAGCTTCTTGATGTAAACTAGAAGAAGTGCTTGTCATGGAGATAAATTATATAATTATTACCTGAGATTTTAATGTTTATTGTGGTGAAACAAAGGCATCGTCTGACTTGAGGCTTTATTGATCGGATAATTTGCAGCGTCTGCAAATAAGACAAGCCATAAGGTTTACAATCTTACCGTTAAGCACCGTATATAGTTGTTAAGCAGTACTTAATTAGTTGAACAAGCAAGTATTGCTTATAACACTAAGCAATCAATGAACATATTTGTCCTTGACAATAAGCAATGCAAATTAAACAAGAAATTACATGTTACCAACCTTAACGTAAGCTCGACCCCGCTGACCCGACGATCAGGACACCAATGGTCGAGCGAGCGTTCAGTCGGTATGGCATTAGCTCCGTCCCCGATACAGGGGCTACGAATGCGTGACAGTTTACCACACTCATAATAAAGAAGTAGGTGTGACTGGGCCTGCCAATGTAGATGGGAGCCATTTAGCTAAAGTTCTGAGAGAAGTACCCGAGATTACACTTCTCAACCCTGGGTAACCCCTAAATATTCAAGGAGGGTTCTCTTAAGTTAATCTCAACTGCACTCAAGCATCAGAAGTGTGTACTAGACCCGGTGATAACCAGTGACCAGTATGCAACTATCACAACATTAAACATAGATCTCCTACACCACCTGCACAACCAAGGGGGAATGTAATGTAAGCCAACTGGAATATATACCAGGACGAACTTGAAAAATGACATGCTACTTACTCGCCACCCAAGGATTCGAACATAGACCTATCTCCAGTAAGCCATTACTGCTGCTGAAACGTCTATTCCAGTCATCATCTTAGGAAATACAAAAAGAAAGAACAAATGTTTCTAAAGTAAAACAGTGTAAGAACAAAACCACAGTCAACATCATCAGAAAACAACTCTAGAGAAACCGCACACCAGAAGGAAGAACTCTGCTAAGAGCTGTGATATCTGAAGCAAGACGAGTTTCTAGAGGTAAAGGAGAGATGGTTTGAGTGGTGTCTTTCTAAATGAACATAGTTATCCTGGAAAGATAAGGGGATAGAATAAAACGTTAGGTCGACCATCTTGACAACATGCATGTGTTTAACCCTTGCAGGAGGCTGAGTGACTTGCTGTCCAGTTTGCAGGAGAGCTTCATATCAGCTTCCTGCAATGGTCAGAATTCTGCCAGGGAAAAACAGGATAGGTTGTCGGCCAATCGCGAGAGTATAGCTACAAATGAAACGAGAACTACTGAGTCAATACTAGTGGCAATAACACTGCACCAGGTGCTGATAACATTACATAATCAGTGATTGCACATGAAGGCCCTGACAGTTGGGTGGACAACGCTCGGGATTCGATGTCCTGAGGTTCTCAGTTCGATCCACGGTTGAAGCGGAAGCAAATGAAGCAGTTTTTCACCCTGATGCGCCTGTTCACCTAGCAGTAAATAGGTACCTGGGAGTTGCAACTGCTACGGGGTGCTTCCTGGGGGTGTGTAACAAAAAAGAAGCCTGGTCGAAGACCGGGCCGCGGGACCCTAAGCCCCAAAATCATCGCTAGGTAACCTCAAGATAAGATGCTGGTCCTGCTGGAGAACAGGGGATATTGGACGATATCAATGCATCTTGGGAGCTAGGCAATCTACCGACCTCTTGGAAGAAAGTAGACAGCATTCCGATTAGTAAACCAAAATACCCTGGCAAATGCAGACCAGTTTCTTTTTTTTTTTTTTTTACCACAGACGTGGCCACACATTTACAATGCTACCAGCATATATACATTTTCTTCTGTCCTCCGTGGACAGGGTTAGAGATGTGTTAAACATATATTTCAAGGGTTTATTGAACAATCAACCACTGAAGGTGAGTCGGTGCTTTTAAAATGCTAAGCTAACCTACATACGTAAATACATAGATACACAGATTTACGTATGCCTTACATAAAGTGTTCGATGTGTCTTCTACACAGTGTCATTAATGTACATTTACAAAGGTGAAATGTAATTCTGATCAGCTTCCATATATACTTTATACCAATACATATACATACACACACATATACATATATACACACATGCATTCACAGACATTTATCTCATTTACTCTGACAGGGTGAGATAGCTGATAAAGAAACTAGTGTGCAATTAAGCACTTAATCACTGAAGGTGATTAAGGTGCTTTTACAAGCTCAGGTTATATAGTTACATCATATACATTGTATAATTAATCTATTACGTGGTCAATCTTGGATACAAGTCCAATATATCAAGTGTTCCAGTACTCATATAGTAATTACAGAGTTCAGCATACCTTAGCCCAGGAGGGCGAAAGTCCGCCAGTATGGGACATTCTACAATATAATGTTCAAGAGAGTGCATGTTTTCTCTTTCACAAAGTTGACACATAGTGTACTCGACATTTGGGTTTTGAGAAAGCTGCCAGATACGTCTGTATCCCAGGCGTATTCTGGCCACTATAACATCACATTGCCGGGTTCTTGTTCTATTAGTCCCATATGTGAATGTTTCCTCACGATATCTATCATAATATTTAATGCTACAACTTTCAGGTCTTTGTGAATTTGTTAGGTCGATGAGATCTTCATTAGATATTTGTTTAAGTATTCTCTTTGTCACTGCTAATGAAATACCCATATCAATTTCTACCACTGGTTTTCTACAGGCTGTCTTTGCAAGCATATCAACAGTGTCATGCCTTGAGATGCCAACATGTGATGGTATCCATAGGAATTTAATTTCAAATCTGTTTTCTTTAGCAGCTAAAACATTCATTCGAATATCACTGACTATTTTCTGGGTGTCACTAATATGTGCGTCCAGTTTCATTAAAATCATGTATTAGTAAAATTGCATAACTGGTTGTCTTAGAGGCTACTGTGAAAGACTGGAGACCTGCATAAGAATAAATTTGGTTTTACTAGAGGAGTAGGTACTGCAAACTGCATAGCAACATTACTAGGAACTCCACAAAGAGTCATCCTCAGTCCTATTCTTTTTAACATCATGGAAAACCTCGGTATTTGCAGGAGTTAAATTGCTAAGCTATGCCGATGATATTGCAGTAGTCGTCATAGGTCCTTCTATTTTGAATTGAGCACAAGTGGCACTAGTTAAAGTAATATCTGAACTCGGCATTTTAGAACTTAACATATCTGCACATAAATCTAAGGCAATGAGATTAGGTGACTGCACTCCAGACAGGTTAAAAGATGCAAAAGCCCCAGGTGGGGATGGTTTCCAATCCAAAGTCTTCAAGGAACTGCCAGAAGAACCATGCCTACCGCTGAAACTACTTTTCATAAAATCTCTGGACCAACAGATAGTCCCCCTAGATTGGAAATATGCAAATGTCACCACCAATTTAAAAAAAAGGCAGAAAGAGCTCGGTAGAAAACTACCAGCCGATCAGCTTGGCATCGCATCCGCAAGCATGTGGAGAAAATCCTTAGGGAGAGAATCATTCACCATCTGGAAGTGAAAAATATTGTACAATCGACACATGGATTTGTTAAAAGCTGATCCTGCCTTACAAATTTGCTCTCTTGTTTGGAAACGGTAACCAACTACTCAAAGGCGTTCCAATGGATATAATATACATGGATTTTGCTAAAGCTTTTGATAAGGTATCATATGAAAGACTGGCAATGAAATTGCAGGCCCGTCGAATAAATATTAAAATATTAGAATGAAACAAAAACAATGAAAAAGGGTCATGCTAAAGGGAAACGAAACTGAATGGAGAAATGTGGTAAGGTGCCACAAGGGTCCCAAACCTACCACAAGGGTAGGTTTGGGACCTACCCTTTTTGTCATAAACATCAAGGACATGGATGAGAATATTACAAACCCCATCAAATTTACAGACGACACAAAGATTTATGAATAAGTGGGAAATAATAATAATGAACGCATTTCCAGCTTAGAGATAGCTACATGAACTCCACAAATGGCCGGAAGACTGGCAATTACTTTTTAATATCGACAAATGCAAGACCATGCATGTGGGGCATAACAAACTACGCCACGACTACCAAATTAATAACATTATATTACAGCAAATTGATGAAGAAAAGGAACTTGTAGTCCAGATCCACACAGCATTAAAAGTGGCACAACAGGTGGGTGCAGCAGTCAGAAATCTAACGAAACTTTTGGGATAATAAAGCGTACTTTTGACTATAAGAAAAAGAAGGTAATGTTTCAACTGTGTAAATCTCTGGTGCGCCCCATTTGGATTACTGAGCCCTAGCATGGACACCTCATTTTCAGAAGGACATAGCTGCTCGGGGAATGTGTAACACTGGTCAACAGTCGTCATTCCAGAGCAAAGTCATTGTTACGAACTCATCCGTAACCGGCTTCTTTGAATCTCTGATCATTAGCAAGTCCAGAGATCCTTAACCTCGGTGGAAATGCAGTGGACGAAAATATTAACCCTAGACTTAATATTTATTAAGTCTTAGACTTAATATAATACTTACCAACTGGGTACCAAGTCATGTAAGAATACTAGGAAATGATTTTGCAGAGGAAGCTGCAAACCAAGAACCAAACTAAAATCAGTTGTAATAAGGGTAAAGGTACTTGCTTTCATGCTGACCAGATAATGACTAGACCAAGGATCAGTTCACTTGAAGATGTTATCAATGAGCACTAACAAGGACAGAACAGCCTTCCAACAGCAACATTTGAGATTGAAATAAGTTTATTGAGGTAAAACATACGAAGGATGAGGTAGCTCAAGCTATTCTCATGGTATCAGACGTGCACACAAATACGTTTATGACCTAGGTATACTGTATAAACAATTTGCAAGAAACATGCAGATAATTCAACAAAAATTACAGTCTTGGTGCAAAATTCTTATATCTCTCAAGAATATCATCAACCTTTCCGTTGTGATACATCCAGGCTATTTGCTCAGGAACAGTCCTTATCTCAGTGTTTCTATATACATTAATCAACGGACAATCAAGAACATAATGGGCAAGGGTGTGATACCTTAACATACCACATAGGTGATCATATAAACGAAGTGTAAACTATCCCATATTCCCAGTAATATTGTACCCAAGCCTGAGCCGCATGTGCACACAGTCACTCCAAGCATTTCTCTTTTACCATAAGTGAAATGGGTGTTTTACTCGCATGTGTAGTGTTGCATGGTTTGACTTCTCTCATACATATACCTCTCCTCTCCACTTCTGCCTGTCCTAAATATTTCTGATTTTTTCTTATTTGTCTCATTGTGAATTCACATTCGATGTCAATTTGTAGTTTCGATGTGGCACGTTTGGCCAAGTCATCCGCTACCTCGGTGAGCACTATTCCAACATGAGATGGAATCCCATGAATTTCACACTATGACCTTTCTTGTATCTCAGTTAAACTTTTCTTACAATCTTCAACTATGGACATGAAGACTGGTTTCGACTGTTTAAGGAATCAAATGCTCCTCGGGTATCGACAAATACAAAAACATCTGTCGTCACGACGTACTTCCTCCAAACATGCCAGAATGGCCTGCAGTTCAGCTTGTGTGGATGATATATATTATTAAGTCGGAGTTCAATTTTTCCTGTCCACAACAGCAACAGGTGACCCATTGTGCAATAAACACTATCAATACAATAGAGGTCACAAATTAA
>WNGS01088375.1:0-13328 GCA_020271785.1 Procambarus virginalis
GCATGGCATCAGCTACTTTTTCCACTAGAGGGTGGTCCAGCCGGACTGTTTGTGTTGTTTTGTTGGCTCTATAATGGTTGCTGGGGCTGCCAGAACATCCCACTGATTTGAACATTCAGTGAAAGCAGGATCGTGTATTCCTGCTGAATCTCTCAAGTTTGCAGGTAAGATATCTCTGACGAGGTCGTGCGATGCATGGAAGGAGGAAAGAAAGGCTGGTAGAGCAATTTGGGAGGCTGTGCAGACACAAGGCCGCCAAGTCTTACAGGAAGTCTTATATTATATATATATATATATATTATATATATATATAATATATATATATATATTATATATATATATATATAATATATATATATATATATATATATATATATATATATATATATATATTGTGACGATAATCTCTTCCCAGAGATTGAGCCTGCTATTTCCTTCCTTCATCCCGTTCTCAACAATATGCAAGATACGTTTTATAGTGGCTTAACGTATATATCAAGACAGCCACACGCACCTGCAACTCCCTCCTTCCCCCACTTCTGCACACCTGGTCGACCTGCCAACTGCTGCTCCCAGCCAAACTAGCGACTTGCGGCCGTCCTGCATTCTCATTGGCCGCTAACCAACACACCACTCCCGCTCCACGCCAATCACATTCCTCGCCAGTCATTGTTGGAGTCCCTTGCAGCCCTGCCAGCCAGAATATATCTTGTGCTCCTGCTGTGAACACCTAATTGACCCACCTCGTGTGATCAAATAGAGGTTTATAGCTAGCGCATATATTCCCAGCACTAATATTATTTATTTGTCACTTTTCCTCCCTTTAACGTAATTCAGTTTTATGTTCAGTTATTTTTCCACTTGTTGTTCTGCACCATTAAGCCAAGATTTTGCCTTTATTTCAATTTGTTTCTTAGTGTTATTAAAGAGCATTGTTTATTATTGTGTTTTATGTCTCTTACCTTACCACAGATTATCAAACACGCAGTCATTCTTTTTTTTTTTTTTTTACTTTTTTTTTTTATATGTGGCCTGGCCTTAACATCTGCCAGTGGAAGACTGCCGACCACCATACTCCACTACTTTACCGTCACATATAATTGGGGGCCTGTCCACGGAGCTTCACTCAGGTATTGGTAATTGTGGTAAGCGTACTTGGCTTTCATTTCCCTTGCTTTCATTATTTACATTAATCATTTTATTATTTCTATGGTGCTGTGTATATTGTGCATTACGGGAGTAGCATATGGTGAGTGTGAGACAACTTTGGATTACGTGGTGACTGTAGGCCGCAGTCATACTCTTAATTGGTCGTCTCCCCCTTCCGTGTTATTACCCGTGTTTAACATCTTTTGTCCCCAGATATTTCTCACATTTTTGACAGATTATCACATAGGTACCCTGGTACTGTGGTCTGTCTCCGGGTCAATAGCACCTAAGTTCTGCAATCCGACTCTAGGAGGAAAAAGAGGGCTTTAGATCCTCTAGCACGAACTATTATTGGCGAATTGGGACCTCGCCGATAGTTCTCGTCACCAGTTGACACTCGCACCCCTACTCGTCGGTCAGACTGATGGTATTTACCCAAGGTAGGGAATTGGCGTTCTTTCTTTTGAGCACAAAGTTCGCTAATTCTGTAAATACCATATTCAATTTCAGTGGGTACCTTTGCTTATGTTCTATAGTGACTTGGCAAGGTATGACTACATTTTTTACTACCTCATTTATTTTGAAGCCATTTAGTGTTTCACTTGTCTTTTAAACTCAGTTTCCACTAATTAGTAGGATTTTCTTGCCTTTATCCTCCCACAGTGAGTACCAGGTACAAGATTTCCTGCGACCTTATTCATTTACCATCTTGAATTAACTTTAATTATTAATAATTCCCCACAGGATAGGTATCAGTTGCCACGTTTCCTGTTTCTGACATTCACCATATTCTCACTGTATATTCGTGTCTCCTTTATTTTGCTATATTTTCACAATGTTTCGCCTACAAGCTTTCAAGGCAAATCCAGAAGGTGAAATAGAGAAATTGCGTCACGCTAGAAGGGTCGAATTGATAACTCTTGCACACGAGTATCAATTGGAAGTTCCACCTGGCGCCAACAAATATACCGTAAATAATATAATTTTAGATCATCTTTTGGATGAAGGGAAGATAGATTCTGATACTCATGAACAATACACTATTTCAGATAAACATGACTTGACAGCAATAAAACTCAAGTTAGAACTTGCTAAGATCGAGCGGGAACAACAAAAGGAAGCAGCTGCAATCAGAGAACGTGAAGCTGCCATCAGAAAGGAAGAACAAGAACGTGAAGCTGCCCTCAGAAGGGAAGAACAAGAACGCGAGCTCCAGTTCAAACAAGAAGAAATCCGCCTCAAGGAGCGAGAGGCCGCACTGAGGAAAGAAGAAAGTGAAAGGGAGGCCCTACTCCACCAAGGACAGCAAGAACGTGAGTTGGCCTTATACAAACAGCGACTCGAGATACAACATGAACACGACAAACGACAGGCAGAAACAGCTCTAAACTGTCGTGACCGAGAACTCACGAGGGACGCTGCACACCAAGCTCAACTCCAACAAGCGGCAGCTAGTCTTCCTCCCAGTTTCAATGTCTCCCATGCAAGTAAGTTAATGCCCCCGTTCATAGAAACGGAGGTTGATGTGTTTTTCACCACTTTTGAGACCCTTGCTGATCAACTTAGTTGGCCTGACGACCAATGGGCTACCCTTCTCCGAGTACATTTAACAGGTAGAGCAGCAGTCACACTCAGCACTTTGGCATCAGAAAACGACTACACCACCCTGAAGCAAGCTGTGTTGGACGCCTACCTTCTCTCCACCGAAAGCTATCGACGAAAGTTCCGTGACTACGTCAAGGCAAGTACCACCACCTTCTTAGAATTTGCTAACACCAAACGGAGATATTTCATGAAATGGCTGGAGGCAGCACATGTCTCTACTTTTTCAGAGCTTGTCAACCTCATACTGGTTGAAGAATTTTTGAGACGTGTACCTCCTCCTGTCCGCCTATACTTAGCAGACAAAGAAGAGACGGATTTGGTGAAGTGCGCGAAGTCAGCTGACACTTACAGCCTCATCCACCGGCTGACACCAGAACCTACCAGCAAGAAGTCTTGGTACAGTTACGAGAAAGCGAGCCCAGATCAAGGTACCTCTCAACTGTACTGCAGGTATTGTCGACTATATGGACACACCATTGACAAATGTGGTAAGTCCCAATCTAAAGGTAACATCGAACCTCCTAAGTCTAAACCTACTCACCCTAAGTCCGGTAAGCCTGTAATGAATGTTGGTGTTCATGCTAATGATCTCTCTCTCTTTAGCAAGCATCTATATCCAGGAACTATCTCTACCCACGGTTCAGATTCAGAGGGACGTTTTGGACTTAAGATCCTGCGGGACACAGCGGCTCTACAATCGATCGTCTTGAAATCAGCTGTGCCCAACGTCGCCTACACAGGAGAGACTGTATTCATCACTGACCTTACTGCTACAACTCCTTATCCCCTTGCCAGAGTTTACCTAGATTGTCCCTTCGTGACCGGTGAAGTCCAAGTCGCCGTCAGGGAAAAGCCTTTTCCCATGCCTGGAGTGCAACTTCTCCTGGGCAACGACTTGGCAGAAGACCAACAACCAAACAACCTGATCGTCAAGGACATATCCGAGGTAAGCAACTCTGTGTTGGATAACCCGATTTTTGAGCATGTTCCAGCAAAGGTTCAAGAGAGTGATGAAGGTTCTCCTCCTGTTATGGTGACCACCCGTGCTCAAGCTGCACGACCACAGCCAGCTGACTCTACTGCTACCGCTGTCCCTCAGGACCCTTCGAAACTACCCCCTAACCTGACCGCTGTGGAGTTCCGTAAGTTACAGAGAGATGATCTTACCTTGACACCATTATTCTTTCAGGCTGAAACCCAATCCGACAGTGTTCCTGGGTTCTTTATGGAGAACGAATTACTCTATCGCAGGTATAGACCCAGTAAACTGAAGGACGAGGACGATTGGGCAGACGTTGAACAACTAGTGATTCCTACCAGCCTGCGGCCCACGATTCTACACCTGGCCCACGGAGCATTGTCACACTACGGGTTCAACAAGACTTACCATGGAATTCGACAAGACTACTACTGGCCAGGTATGGTTAACGACGTAAAGAATATGTCAACAATGCCACGTGTGTCAGTTAGCCGGGAAACCGAACGTTTCCATTCCCAGAGCACCACTGATACCCATCCAGGTGCCTGAGGAACCGTTCCACAAGCTTATTATTGACTGTGTTGGTCCTTTGCCTCGGACCAGTGCAGGCAACGCCTATATCTTAACCATCCTGTGTCCTACCACCAGATTTCCGATAGCAGTTCCAGTGAAAAATATTACGGCTGCTACAGTGGTGAAGAATCTACTGAAAATCTTCACCCAGTATGGATTTCCGAGGGAGATTCAGAGCGACTGTGGCACCAACTTCACCAGTGATCTCTTCAAACGGACTCTGGAGGAGTTCAACATCAAACAGGTACTGTCCAGCCCCTATCATCCTGCTTCACAGGGTTCTCTCGAGCGTAGTCATCAAACCATCAAGGCACTCTTAAAAAAGTTTTGTAATGAGACCTCAAAGGATTGGGATAGGCAAATTGATCTCATCATGTGTATTTTCAGAAGTCTTCCCAACGAGTCACTAGGAGTATCTCCTTATGAGATGCTCTACGGACGTAAGTGCCGTACACCTCTCAAGGCTTTCAAGGATTCTCTACGTGATGCCACCTTCAGTGAGCATCAGAATGTGCCCCAGTATCTTCAAAACCTCCGACACATTCTAGAGAGGGTCCATTCCTTTGCCAGCAACAACCTACAGAAAGCCCAGGAGAGGATGAAGACTCGTTACGACCAGCACTGTAAAGTAAGGAAGTTTAAACCAGGAGACTTAGTTCTTGCCTATTTCCCTATCCCAGGTTCTCCTTTACAGAACAGGTTCTCAGGACCCTACCGTGTTAAGGAGTGCCGGAACAACTTCAACTACGTTCTCGAGACCCCCGATAGGCGGCGGAAGACCCAGCTGTGCCACATCAATCTACTCAAGCCCTACCATGGGGTTCCTCCCACTGTGTTAACCAATTTCACCTCATTTACAGGTCCATACAGCCACAGTGAGACCTTCCCTGCTTCTCCTTCCGAAAGCACTGACACTGAGACAGCGCTTTCTAATTCGGAAATCCTTACTGACTTTCACCATCATTTTCAACACCATAATTGTGCTCCTCTATCATATTCTAATACATCTCTCGCCTCGCCAGATATCACCAAGTCTCCCATCCTCCATATCGACGCCAGTGGTACCGGCAACGTGGGTGACCTGGTACAACAAGGCGAAGAGACTATACGTACCAACTACCATAAACGACACCACGAGCAACAAGGAGCTACTCGTCGTCCTGAACGGGCAACACTTTGCTCCATACGAGCAAAGTACTCAGTCCACCACCATCTACATGGACCACAACCATCTTCATTTCCTGCAGACAGCCCAACTCAACCATCGACTACTTCTATAATGGGCTTGCCAGCTACATCATTTTCACCTCAAGATTGCCACACCCAGAAGTCTGACTACATCATATCAGACGCCCTCTGCAGAGTGCATGAGGTAGAGGCAGCTCCACCTCCCACTCTACCTCCCGTGAACGTGACTCTGCCAGAACCGCAGGCTTCGGAGGAGAGTTGTGACGATAATCTCTTCCCAGAGATTGAGCCTGCTATTTCCTTCCTTCATCCCATTCTCAACAATATGCAAGATACGTTTTATAGTGGCTTAACATATATATCAAGACAGCCACACACACCTGCAACTCCCTCCTTCCCCCCACTTCTGCACACCTGGTCGACCTGCCAACTGCTGCTCCCAGCCAAACTAGCGACTTGTGGCCGTCCTGCATTCTCATTGGCCGCTAACCAACACACCACTCCCGCTCCACGCCAATCACATTCCTCGCCAGTCATTGTTGGAGTCCCTAGCAGCCCTGCCAGCCAGAATATATCTTGTGCTCCTGCTGTGAACACCTTATTTGACTCACCTCGTGTGATCAAATAGAGGTTTATAGCTAGCGCATATATTCCCAGCACTAATATTATTTTACTTGTCACTTTTCCTCCCTTTAACGTAATTCAGTTTTATGCTCAGTTATTTTTCCACTTGTTGTTGTGCACCACAAAGCCAAGATTTTGTCTTTATTTCAATTTGTTTCTTAGTGTTATTAAAGAGCATTGTTTATTATTGTGTTTTATGTCTCTTACCTTACCACAGATTATCAAACACGCAGTCATTCTTTTTTTTCCTTTTTTTTTACTTTTTTTTTATATGTGGCCTGGCCTTAACATCTGCCAGTGGAAGACTGCCGACCACCATACTCCACTACTTTACCGTCACAATATATATATGTATATATATATATATTATATATATATATATATATATATATATATATATATATATATATATATATATATATATATTGTGACAATAATCTCTTCCCAGAGATTGAGCCTGCTACTTCCTTACTTCATCACGTTCTCAACAATATGCAAGATACGTTTTGTAGTGGCCTAACGTATATATCAAGACAGCCACACGCAACTGCAACTCCCTCCTCCCCCCCCTCTCCAGCACCTGCTGCACACCTGGTCGACTTGTCAACTGCTACTCCCAGCAAACGAGCGACTTGCGGCCGTCCTGCGTTCTCATTGGCCGCCACCCAACACACCACCCCCGCTCCACGCCAATCACATTTCATCGCCAGTCATTGTTGGAGTCCCTTGCAGTTCTCTCAGCCAGAATATATCTCGTACTCCTGCTGTGGAGACCTAATTTGAACCACCTCCTGTGATCAAATAAGAGGTTTATAGCTAGCGCATATATTCCCAGCACCATTTACTTTGTTAACGTAACCAGTTCCCCCTTTTCAATTTATTATATTTTTTATGTATATTTCTTTTACATTATTGTAAATGCCAAGGATTTGACTTGATTTTATTTTGTTTTCTAGATCATTAAAGTAATTTTTATATTTTGTGTTTTCGTGTATCTTGCCTTACCACAGATTATCAGACAAGCAGTCACTCTTTTTTTTCCTTTTTTTTATATAAATTAACTGTATGTGGCCCAGCATTGACACCTGCTATTTGGAAGACTGCCGACCACCATTTCCAACACGTTACCGTCACATATAATTGGGGGCCTGTCCACGGAGCTTCACTCAGGTATTGGTAATTGTGGTAAGCGTACTTGGCTTTCATTTCCCTTGCTTTCATTATTTACATTAATCATTTTTTATTTCTATGGTGCTGTGTATATTGTGCATTACGGGAGTAGCATATGGTGAGAGTGAGACAACTTTGGATTACGTGGTGACTGTAGGCCGCAGTCATACTCTTAATTGGTCGTCTCTCCCTTCCGTGTTATTATCCGTGTTTAACATCTTTTGTCCCCAGATATTTCTCACATTTTTGACAGATTATCACATAGGTACCCTGGTACTGTGGTCTGTCTCCGGGTCAATAGCACCCAAGTCCTGCAATCCGACTCTAGGAGGAAAAAGAGGGCTTTAGATCCTCTAGCACGAACTATTATTGGCGAATTGGGACCTCGCCGATAGTTCTCGTCACCAGTTGACACTCGCACCCCTACTCGTCGGTCAGACTGATGGTATTTACCCAAGGTAGGGAATTGGCGTTCTTTCTTTTGAGCACAAAGTTCGCTAATTCTGTAAATACCATATTCAATTTCAGTGGGTACCATTGCTTATGTTCTATAGTGACTTGGCAAGGTATGACTACATTTTTTGGACTACCTCATTTATTTTGAAGCCATTTAGTGTTTCACTTGTCTTTTAAACTCAGTTTCCACTAATTAGTAGGATTTTCTTGCCTTTATCCTCCCACAGTGAGTACCAGGTACAAGATTTCCTGCGACCTTATTCATTTACCATCTTGAATTAACTTTAATTATTAATAATTCCCCACAGGATAGGTATCAGTTGCCACGTTTCCTGTTTCTGACATTCACCATATTCTCACTGTATATTCGTGTCTCCTTTATTTTGCTATATTTTCACAATGTTCCGCTTACAAGCTTTCAAAGCAAATCCAGAAGGTGAAATAGGGAACTTACGTCATGCAAGAAGGGTCGAATTGATAACTCTTGCACACGAGTATCAATTGGAAGTTCCCCCTGGCGCCAACAAATATACCGTAAATAATCTAATTGTAGATCATCTTTTGGATGAAGGGAAGATAGATTCTGATACTCATGACCAATACACTATTTCAGATAAACATGACTTGACAGCAATAAAACTTAAGTTAGAACTTGCTAAGATCGAGCGGGAGCAACAAAAGGAAGCAGCTGCAATCAGAGAGCGTGAAGCTGCCCTCAGAAAGGAAGAACAAGAGCGTGAAGCTGCCCTCAGAAAGGAAGAACAAGAGCGTGAAGCTGCCCTCAGAAAGGAAGAACAAGAGCGTGAAGCTGCAATCAGAGAGCGTGAAGCTGCCCTCAGAAAGGAAGAACAAGAACGTGAAGCTGCCCTCAGAAAGGAAGAACGTGAAAGAGAGGCCGCACTGAAGAAAGAAGAAAGTGAACGTGAGTTGGCCTTATACAAACAGCGACTCGAGATGCAACGTGACCACGACAAACGACAGGCAGAAGCAGCTCTAAACTGTCGTGACCGAGAACTCACGAGGGACGCTGCACACCAAGCTCAACTCCAACAAGCGGCAGCTAGTCTTCCTCCCAGTTTCAATGTCTCCCATGCAAGTAAGTTAATGCCCCCGTTCATCGAAACGGAGGTTGATGTGTTTTTTACCACTTTTGAGACCCTTGCTGATCAACTTAATTGGCCTGACGACCAATGGGCTACCCTTCTCAGAGTACATTTAACAGGTAGAGCAGCAGTCACACTCAGCACTTTGGCATCAGAAAACGACTACACCACCCTGAAGCAAGCTGTGTTGGACGCCTACCTTCTCTCCACCGAAAGCTATCGACGAAAGTTTCGTGACTACGTCAAGGCAAGTACCACCACCTTCTTAGAATTTGCTAACACCAAACGAAGATATTTCATGAAATGGCTGGAGGCAGCACATGTCTCTACTTTTTCAGAGCTTGTCAACCTCATACTGGTTGAAGAATTTTTGAGACGTGTACCTCCTCCTGTCCGCCTATACTTAGCGGACAAAGAAGAGACAGATTTGGTGAAGTGCGCGAAGTCAGCTGACACTTACAGCCTCATCCACCGGCTGACACCAGAACCTACCAGCAAGAAGTCTTGGTACAGTTACGAGAAAGCGAGCCCAGATCAAGGTACCTCTCAACTGTACTGCAGGTATTGTCGACTATATGGACACACCATTGACAAATGTGGTAAGTCCCAATCTAAAGGTAACATCGAACCTCCTAAGTCTAAACCTACTCACCCTAAGTCCGGTAAGCCTGTAATGAATGTTGGTGTTCATGCTAATGATCTCTCTCTCTTTACCAAGCATCTATATCCAGGAACTATCTCTACCCACGGTTCAGATTCAGAGGGACGTTTTGGACTTAAGATCCTGCGGGACACAGCGGCTCTACAATCGATCGTCTTGAAATCAGCTGTGCCCAACGTCGCCTACACAGGAGAGACTGTGTTCATCACTGACCTTACTGCTACAACTCCTTATCCCCTTGCCAGAGTTTACCTAGATTGTCCCTTCGTGACCGGTGAAGTCCAAGTCGCCGTCAGGGAAAAGCCTTTTCCCATGCCTGGAGTGCAACTTCTCCTGGGCAACGACTTGGCAGAAGACCAACAACCAAACAACCTGATCGTCAAGGACATATCCGAGGTAAGCAACTCTGTGTTGGATAACCCGATTTTTGAGCATGTTCCAGCAAAGGTTCAAGAGAGTGATGAAGGTTCTCCTCCTGTTATGGTGACCACCCGTGCTCAAGCTGCACGACCACAGCCAGCTGACTCTACTGCTACCGCTGTCCCTCAGGACCCTTCGAAACTACCCCCTAACCTGACCGCTGTGGAGTTCCGTAAGTTACAGAGAGATGATCTTACCTTGACACCATTATTCTTTCAGGCTGAAACCCAATCCGACAGTGTTCCTGGGTTCTTTATGGAGAACGAAATACTCTATCGCAGGTATAGACCCAGTAAACTGAAGGACGAGGACGATTGGGCAGACGTTGAACAACTAGTGATTCCTACCAGCCTGCGGCCCACGATTCTACACCTGGCCCACGGCGCTTTGTCACACTACGGGTTCAACAAGACTTACCATGGAATTCGACAAGACTACTACTGGCCAGGTATGGTTAACGACGTCAAGAATCATGTCAAATTATGCCACGTGTGTCAGTTAGCCGGGAAACCGAACGTTTCCATTCCCAGAGCACCACTGATACCCATTCAGGTGCCTGAGGAACCGTTCCACAAACTTATCATTGACTGTGTTGGTCCTTTGCCTCGGACCAGTGCAGGCAATGCATATATCTTAACCATCCTGTGTCCTACCACCAGATTTCCGATAGCAGTTCCAGTGAAAAATATTACGGCTGCTACAGTGGTGAAGAATCTACTGAAAATCTTCACCCAGTATGGATTTCCGAGGGAGATACAGAGCGACTGTGGCACCAACTTCACCAGTGATCTCTTCAAACGGACTCTGGAGGAGTTCAACATCAAACAGGTACTGTCCAGCCCCTATCATCCTGCTTCACAGGGTTCTCTCGAGCGTAGTCATCAAACCATCAAGGCACTCTTAAAAAAGTTTTGTAATGAGACCTCAAAGGATTGGGATAGGCAAATTGATCTCATCATGTGTATTTTCAGAAGTCTTCCCAACGAGTCACTAGGAGTATCTCCTTATGAGATGCTCTACGGACGTAAGTGCCGTACACCTCTCAAGGCTTTCAAGGATTCTCTACGTGATGCCACCTTCAGTGAGCATCAGAATGTGCCCCAGTATCTTCAAAATCTCCGACACATTCTAGAGAGGGTCCATTCCTTTGCCAGCAACAACCTACAGAAAGCCCAGGAGAGGATGAAGACTCGTTACGACCAGCACTGTAAAGTAAGGAAGTTTAAACCAGGAGACTTAGTGCTTGCCTATTTCCCTATCCCAGGTTCTCCTTTACAGAACAGGTTCTCAGGACCCTACCGTGTTAAGGAGTGCCGAAACAACTTCAACTACGTTCTCGAGACCCCCGATAGGCGGCGGAAGACCCAGCTGTGCCACATCAATTTACTCAAGCCCTACCATGGGGTTCCTCCCACTGTGTTAACCAATTTCACCTCATTTACAGGTCCATATAGCCACAGTGAGACCTTCCCTGCTTCTCCTTCCGAAAGCACTGACACTGAGACAGCGCTTTCTAATTCGGAAATCCTTACTGACCTTCACCATCATTTTCAACACCATAATTGTGCTCCTCTATCATATTCTAATACTTCTCTCGCCTCGCCAGATATCAAGTCTCCCATCCTCCATAGCGACGCCAGTGGTACCGGCAACATGGGTGACCTAGTACAACAAGGCGAAGAGACTCTACATACCAACTACCATAGACGACACCACGAGCAACAAGGAGCTACTCGTCGTCCTGAACGGGCAACACTTTGCTCCATACCAGCAAAGTACTCAGTCCACCACCATCTACATGGACCACAACCATCTTCATTTCCTACAGACAGCCCAACTCAACCATCGACTACTTCTATAATGGGCTGGCCAACTACATCATTTCAGCCTGGAGATTGCTACACCCAGAAGTCTGACTACATCATATCAGACACCCTCTCCAGCGTCACTGAGGTAGAGGCAGCTCCACCTCCCACTCTACCTCCCGTGAACGTGACTCAACCAGAACCGCAGGCTTCGGGGGAGAGTTGTGACGATAATCTCTTCCCAGAGATTGAGCCTGCTATTTCCTTACTTCATCACGTTCTCAACAATATGCAAGATACGTTTTATAGTGGCTTAACGTATATATCAAGACAGCCACACGCAACTGCAACTCCCTCCTCCCCCCTCTCCAGCACCTGCTGCACACCTGGTCGACTTGTCAACTACTACTCCCAGCAAACTAGCGACTTGCGGCCGTCCTGCGTTCTCATTGGCCGCCAACCAACACACCACCCCCGCTCCACGCCAATCACATTTCATCGCCAGTCATTGTTGGAGTCCCTTGCAGTTCTCTCAGCCAGAATATATCTCGTGCTCCTGCTGTGAACACCTAATTTGACCCACCTCGTGTGATCAAATAAGAGGTTTATAGCTAGCGCATATATTCCCAGCACCATTTACTTTGTTAACGTAACCAGTTCCCCCCTTTTCAATTTATTATATCTTTTATGTATTTTCTTTTACATTATTTTAAATGCCAAGGAATTGACTTTATTTTATTTTGTTTTCTAGATTCATTAAAGTAATTTTTATATTTTGTGTTTTCGTGTATCTTGCCTTACCACAGATTATCAGACAAGCAGTCACTCTTTTTTTTCCTTTTTTTTATATAAATTAACTGTATGTGGCCCAGCATTGACACCTGCTATTTGGAAGACTGCCGACCACCATTTCCAACACGTTACCGTCACAATATATATATATATATATATATATATATATATATATATATATATATATATATATATATATATATATATATATATATATATTTATGTATATCCAGGTGCATTCATCACCCTTCTGCAAATATCACGCTGTGTGTAAAACCGATAGTTATAGTGAGCGCGCATCCTCCCAGTTTATTAGTGGAATTGGAATTCTCGAATCCAATAAAAGTGGAATGGAATTTATGGAATTCTCGACCTTATGTGTCGCGCGCGAAGCCATCTCATTGGCCGCCCAGGCTAGGGGAGTGCTCACTTCTCACCTCACGCCTGCCGCACCTCGTGCCGTCCTCACCATCTCTGAGCGCACTGTTTCAATCCAACCTCCACACTACTCAGTCGCCCCAGTATTTACTTCAATCAACAGCTGGGAAGTGGTGTGGGTGTATGCATGTGAGTGTGTCATACTGGTATATTAACGTGAGTGCTCCAATATTATTTCTCTGTATCTTCTGCTTGTGCAATTCCTGTGTTGAGTTTATTTCAGCCGTCGGTGTTCTTTTTCATTATGTCCATATGGGACCGAGTTCATTCCCTCAGTAAGCACGATAGGTAAAGGCCCACTACAGCTGTTCTGTGTGACACTGTAGCAGGACTTTAAGTGTGATTGTCATCTTCCACATTCAGTT
>WNGS01088381.1:0-12577 GCA_020271785.1 Procambarus virginalis
CTCCCATAATCAGTACTGGGCTTATAGTCCTAATGGGTCGAAGGGTTTGCTGACTTGTGATAGTAATTTTCTCATTGTTAAGTTAGTGGTATCAGGCTCCACTGACTTGATTGTCAACTGATCTGTTGTCGTGTTCCATTCGATACCTAGTTCCTTTGTCATCTCGGGTACTGGTAATCGGGAAATTCAGTTGAGATCAGTTGATTTAATTTTTCATTGTTAGAGACCCAAGATTGGAGAGGCATATTGGCTCCCATTAATTCTCGATTGGCCTCATGGTATATGTCCAACAGTTACTTTCACTGTTGGTTGTACCTTGAAAATTATCCACATACAGGTTTTTGCTAATTTCCGTCTTGTTTGGGCTATTGGACTTCTTCAAGTGCGTATCCAAGGTAGCTTGGAGCAGAAAAGGAGATGACGTGGCGCCAAAAATGACAGAGGCAAACCGGTAAGTGATTAATTCACTGTTCGGATCGTTAGGATCCTTAATCCATAGGAACTTTGTGTAGTTCCGGTCTTCTTCTTGAAGACCTACCCTGAGGAATGCCTTGCTGATGTCGGCCGTATATGCATAAGTCCCAATACGGAACTTTAACAGCACGTCGTAAAGCCTTTGTGTTAGGCTAGGGCCAGTTTGAAGACAGTCGTTTAACGAAACACTACTCGGCCTCATTTTAGCACTGCAATTAAATACTATCCGTAATGGGGTAGTTGCAGAATTCTTCTGTACACAATGATGTGGTAAGTAGTGACCTTCCTTTGGGTTATCATTTGTAACAACTTCGATAAATTTGTCATCGAGTTGCTTCTGTATTCCTCCCCTCCAGCCAGGAGGGAGAGACAAATACTCCAGTGCAAGGTGACAGTCACTTTACCTAAGGGGATGGCAGAAGAGGCCGCTGCCAGCCAGCTCTCCCCTCCCGAAGCCAACCAAAGGAGAAGCACCTGCAGTGTTTGTGGGAGCAACATCAGCATCAACTCGGTCTCCAGAGTCATACACCAGCATGGTGACTGTCCTGGGTCAGGGAGGCCTCCCGTGGGAGGAGGCAGCACTCAGGAGCCTGTTGCACCAGCACAAATCGCAACAGATTACATTGCAACAGACGACCTGCTAGAGGCAATTAAAGCAACGTCAACCAGGACACTCACCCACATCCCAAGGGCCTCTCGCCCATTTGCTGCTGGGAAATACACGGACCTCATCGGAAAAGTCAACAGAGGGTCAAATAACCTTGATGCACCTGATACCATCAAAGCCTGGCACAATCTGTTACTTTATGGCAACGCATGCTTAGGTGTACCTGACAGAGGAGGCAAGACACTGGCCTCATCCGTCAATAAAGCAATTAGGGATTTTCCTAGGGCTGACAATCTAGTCCGCCTCCCCCAACACACCAAACACCGCTGAGGCAGACCAAGTACGACAATCAGCGACAACAGAAAATTAGGTACCCAAGTCAGTAAGAAAATTGAAGAGGGCAATACAGTCGGGGCACTCAGGTTGATCACAAGTGAGGACAAAATTTTGCCCAAGGATGAAACCAGAGCCCAAGCACTGAGAGAAAAACACCCCCTCAGGGCCGTAGGGGGACCTCTGCAGGTCAGGGTTCCTCCTAACCAGGAACCTCTTGTCCTCCGGGAGTCAGAGGTTTATAAAGCTATCGTTTCATTTTCCCCGGGCTCCTCAGGAGGCTACACAGGGGTAAGACCTCAACATGTGAAGGAAATGGTGAACCCTGCTCTTGGTCCAGCTGCAGAAGCGCTCCTGACAGAAATCACAACGTTTGTCAACAACTGCCTCGCCGGGTTAATCCCTGATGAAATCAAACCATTCTTCTTTGGTGCATCCCTATGTGCCCTGAAAAAGAAGGGGGGAGGGATCAGACCCATTGCCGTTGGTAATACCCTTTGCCGTCTAGTTGCAAGGGCTGCTGTCAGAAGTATCCGAATGGAAGCAGCCACCATGCTGCAACCCAACCAGCTGGGGTTTGGAGTCCCCCAAGGCTGTGAAGCAATGGCCCATGCTGCACGAGCCTACATTAGCTCTCTTACTGAAGACCAGGCAGTAGTAAAATTAGATTTTAAAAACGCTTTCAACTCGGTCAAAAGGGAAGCAGTCCTCACCGCAGTCCAAGAACAATGCCCAATCATTCTCCCGTTTGTGTCAGCAGGCTACAGCAAAGACTCAACCCTCCTGTTTGGCAAACATGAAGTCACCTCAGCAGAGGGAATTCAACTGGGAGACCCACTTGCAACCTTCCTCTTTTGCATAGCAGTTTGAGAAATTACAACCAGACTGTCCAGTGAACTCAACATCTGGTTCCTGGATGATGGCACTCTAGCAGGCACACAAGACTCCCTTCTGGAAGACCTGCAGCTGGTGAAGACACGGGGGGGAGACCATGGGTCTCGTTCTTAACCCCTCCAAGTGCGAAATTATTGCATCCGGTGAGGTAATTATTAGAGCAGTGAAATCAGTTTTACCAGAAGCCTCAGTCATTAAACCCACCGACAGCACACTACTTGGAGCACCTCTGGGCCACAATGCCATTGCTGCAGTCCTTGACGAAAAGTTTAACGACCTAAAGAGGATGGAAGCGAGAATAGGGGACTTGGACTCCCATGATGCCCTCTACCTTCTCACAAAGTGCCTTACCTTGCCCAGGCTAACATACTTCTTAAGGTGTGCACCCACTTTTGGCAACCAACTTCTTAATCAATATGATGAGCTCCTCAGGTCAATATTCAGGAAGGCGCTCAACCTAGATTTAGATGACAGTCAGTGGGACCAAGCAACACTACCAGTGAGATTTGGGGCGATAGGCATACAAAAGGCAAATGAGGTAGCACTTCCAGCATTCTTATTCTCTTGTACAACAGCCAACGAATTGGTAGGGCAGATCCTACCAGAACGTATGAGAGAGTCAGCGGGAATTCATCACCAAACGTTCATCGAAGCAGCCAGAAAATGGGACACCATTGCACACCCACAACCCCGACCACAAGTCCCAAAAGACTGTCACAGCAATGATTGACAATGCTGATGCTGAAAACAAAGCCCGCCTCCTAGCGGTTACAGCACCCCACGTCGGGGATTTTTTATTTGCTGTGCCCAATGCAGCCCTGGGAACTCGCCTCAATCATGACGCTCTCCTCATTGGAGTTGCCCTTCGCCTATCCACCCTCATCCTCACCGAACATAGGTGCATCTGCGAACTGCGATGGCAGACCAATATGGTCGTCATGGTCTGGTATGTCGTAAATCACAGGGTAAGATTGCAAGACATGAAGAAGTCAACGACATCATCAAGAGGAGCTTCGCCACAGCGTGCTGCCCAGCACAATGAGAACCACACTTATTCAGACCTAACGACCCTCAGAAGCGCCCAGATGGGGTCACCTAGCTTCCTTGGAAGGATTGTTAGCAAGTGGTGTGGGACTACACGTGCGCTGCCACACTGGCCAGTACCTACCTCCACTACAGCACACGTGAAAGCGGTGATGCTGCTTCTTTCAGGGAATCACAGAAAAATATTAAATACAGAGGTCTGGCACACTGCTACAGCTTTGTTCCGATCAGCTCGGAGACCCTCGGTTCGTGGGTAAAATGTGTATTGAAGTTCCTGAAGGAATTGGGGGACAAACTGATCAGCGCTACAAAAGATCAGAGAACAAAAAGTTTTTTGTTCCCGTGCCTCAATGTTGCGATTCAGAGGGGAAATCCCTTTTGTGTCATGGGCACTAGTCCAACTTCAGGGGAATTCGAAGAAGTGTTTGACTTGCAACAAAGATCGAACCCTTCTGTGACATTCATCAATGTTTCCCATTGTCGTGTTTTTCAAGAGATCCATAACCTTCAAGCACTTTTTGTATTATTTTTGAATCAACCCATATATATCTTGTAGCCATCAAATACACAATAAAGCACCAAAAAAAGGAAGGGGGTGGTAGGAGAAAAGCACACAGAAATTGTATTGGAGGGGATCCAAACATTCCCTCTAATGCCTTATGCGAAGTTTCCACCGAGGCTATGGGTCCCCCTTCTTCCAGCCAGAGGTGGTACTCATATATATATATATATATATATATATATATATATATATATATATATATATATATATATATATGTCGTACCTAGTAGCCAGAACGCACTTCTCAGCCTACTATGCAAGGCCCGATTTGCCTAATAAGCCAAGTTTTCATGAAATAATATATTTTCTCTAATTTTTTTCTTATGAAATGATAAAGCTACCCATTTCATTATGTATGAGGTCAACTTTTTTTTATTGCAGTTAAAATTAACGTAGTTATATGACCGAACCTAACCAACCCTACCTAACCTAACCTAACCTATCTTTATAGGTTAGGTTAGGTTAGGTAGCCGAAAAAGTTAGGTTAGGTTAGGTTAGGTAGGTTAGGTAGTCGAAAAATAATTAATTCATGAAAACTTGGCTTATTAGGCAAATCGGGCCTTGCATAGTAGGCTGAGAAGTGCATTCTGGCTACTAGGTACGACATATATATATATATATATATATATATATATATATATATATATATATATATATATATATATATATATATATATATATATATATATGTCGTACCTAGTAGCCAGAATTCACTTTTTGGCCTACTATGCAAGGCCCGATTTGCCTAATAAGCCAAGTTTTCCTGAATTAATATATTTTCTCTAATTTTTTGTTATGAAATGATAAAGCTACCCATTTCATTATGTATGAGGTAAATTTTTTTTTATTGGAGTTAAAATTAACGTAGATATATGACCGAACCTAACCAACCCTACCTAACCTAACCTAACCTATCTTTATAGGTTAGGTTAGGTTAAGTAGCCGAAAAAGTTAGGTTAGGTTAGGTTAGGTAGGTTAGGTCGTCAAAAAACAATTAATTCATGAAAACTTGGCTTATTAGTCAAATCGGGCCTTGCATAGTAGGCCAAAAGTGAGTTCTGGCTACTAGGTACGACATATATATATATATATATATATATATATATATATATATATATATATATATATATATATATCGTACCTAGTAGCCAGAACGCACTTCTCAGCCTACTATGCAAGGCCCGATTTGCCTAATAAGCCAAGTTTTCATGAATTAATGTTTTTAAGACTACCTAACCTACCTAACCTAACCTAACCTAACTTTTTCAGCTACCTAACCGAACCTAACCTATGAAGATAGGTTAGGTTAGGTTAGGTAGGGTTGGTTAGGTTCGGTCATATATTTACGTTAATTTTAACTCCAATAAAAAAAATTTACCTCATACATAATGAAATGGTTAGCTTTATCATTTCATCAGAAAAAAATTTGAGAAAATATATTAATTCAGTAAAACTTGGCTTATTAGGCAAATCGGGCCTTGCATAGTAGACCAAGAAGTGCGTTCTGGCTACTAGGTACGACATATATATATATATATATATATATATATATATATATATATATATATATATATATATATATATATAAATGTCGTACCTAGTAGCCAGAACGCACTTCTCAGCCTACTATGCAAGGCCCGATTTGCCTAATTATTAGGCAAATTATTAGGCTTATTAGGCAAATAGGGCCTTGCATAGTAGGCTGAGAAGTGCGTTCTGACTACTAGGTACGACATATATATATATATATGTCGTACCTAGTAGCCAGAACGCACTTCTCAGCCTACTATGCAAGGCCCGATTTGCCTAATAAGCCAAGTTTTCATGAATTAATGTTTTTTGACTACCTAACCTACCTAACCTAACCTAACCTAACTTTTTCGGCTACCTCACCTAACCTATAAAGAAAGGTTAGGTTAGGTTAGGTAGGGTTGGTTAGCTTCGGTCATATATCTACGTTAATTTTTAACTCCAATAAAAAAAAATTGACCTCATACATAATGAAATGGGTAGATTTATCATTTCATAAGAAAAAACTAGAGAAAATATATTAATTCAGTAAAACTTGGCTTATTATGCAAATCGGGCCTTGCATAGTTGACCGAGAAGTGCGTTCTGGCTACTAGGTACGACATACATATATATATATATAAATATATATATATAAATATATATATATATATATATATATATATATATATATATATATATATATATATATATATATATATATGCAAACAAGCCTGAATGGTCCCCAGGACTATATGCGAATGAAAACTCACACCCCAGAAGTGACTCGAACCCATACTCCCAGGAGCAACGCAACTGGTAACTACAGGACGCCTTAATCCGCTTGACCATCACGACCGGACAAAAGGAAGTGATAGCCTAAGCTATTTGAACCACTTCCCCGCCGGCACTTGGATGGTTATCTTGGACATAGCATTTTATCAAATCACCTCATTGTTTGGGGCACACGTGAGGAACACAAATGCAAACAAGCCTGAATGGTCCCCAGGACTATATGCGAATGAAAACTCACACCCCAGAAGTGACTCGAACCCATACTCCCAGGAGCAACGCAACTGGTAACTACAGGACGCCTTAATCCGCTTGACCATCACGACCGGACAAAAGGAAGTGATAGCCTAAGCTATTTGAACCACATTGATAAAATGCTATGCCCAAGATTACTATCCGAGTGCCGGCGGGGAAGTGGTTCATATAGCCTCGGCTATCACTTCCTTATGTCCGGTCGTGATGGTCAAGTGGTTTAAGGCGTCCCTGTACATACCAGTTGCGTTGCTCCTGGGAGTATGGGTTCGAGTCACTTCTGGGGTGTGAGTTTTCAGTTGTATCTAGTCCTGGGGACCATTCAGGCTTGTTTGCATATATATATATATATATATATATATATATATATATATATATATATATATACATATATATATTGGTATATTTTGGTAGCAGTCTTTCCTGTAGACATATATTATTAAATATGACCGAAAAAGTAAGATTATTAATTCTAACACGAATTTTAACGATTTTCCTTATGTTTCTTTTTACTGATGACGGTAAATGAAAAATCAATTCTCCAAAATTCATTTTTATTTCTAGTCTGACGCGACACTTGAGCGCGTTTCGTAAAACTTATTACATTTTCAAAGACTTTAGTTAATCAACACACAACTTATGCCTGCAACAACATTGGCTCTTATACCTGCATTTGGGTGAGGTGATGTAATACAATAGTGGGGTGAAAAACAAACTTTCAACAAAACACAGAACGGGTTATAGAAGTTTGGTACAAGTAGAACTGCAGAAGGCCTATTGGCCCATATTTCTTGATGTTTCTATATTAGAGCGGAGTCTTGAAGTGGGTAGAATATAGTTGTGCGTTAATTGGCTGTTGATTGCTGGTGTTGACTTCTTGATGTGTAGTGCCTCGCAGATGTCAAGCCGCCTGCTGTCGCTGTATCTATCAATGATTTCTGTGTTGTTTGTTAAGATTTCTCTGGTGATGGTTTGGTTGTGGGAAGAGAATATATGTTCCTTAATGGAGCCCTGTTGCTTATGCATCGTTAAACGCCTGGAAAGAGATTTTGTTGTCATGCCGATATACTGAGTTTTTTGAGGCTTACAGTCCCTAAGAGAGCATTTGAAGGCATAGACGACGTTTGTCTCTTTTAGAGCGTTCTGCTCCATGTCTGGAGAGTTTCTCATGAGTAGGCTGGCCGTTTTTTTTGTTTTATAGTAAATCGATAGTTGTATCTTCTGATTTTTGTCTGTAGGGATAACATTTCTATTAACAATATCTTTCAGGACCCTTTCCTCCGTTTTATGAGCTGTGGAGAAGAAGTTCCTGTAAAATAGTCTAATAGGGGGTATAGGTGTTGTATTAGTTGTCTCTTCAGAGGTTGTATGGCGTTTCACTTTCCTTCTTATGATGTCTTCAATGAAACCATTGGAGATGCCATTGTTGACTAGAACCTGCCTTACCCTACAGAGTTCTTCGTCGACTTGCTTCCATTCTGAGCTGTGGCTGAGAGCACGGTCGACATAAGCGTTAACAACACTCCTCTTGTACCTGTCTGGGCAGTCACTGTTGGCATTTAGGCACATTCCTATGTTTGTTTCCTTAGTGTAGACTGCAGTGTGGAAACCTCCGCTCCTTTCCATGACTGTTACATCTAGAAAGGGTAGCTTCCCATCCTTCTCCATCTCGTAAGTGAAACGCAACACAGAATTCTGCTCAAACGCCTCTTTCAGCTCTTTCAGCTCCTATATATATATATATATATATATATATATATATATATATATATATATATATATATATATATACTACTAGCAGTACCCAGCCACAGCAACCTTTCCCCTGTCCCCCAGTCTTCCCCGCCATTTCTTCCCCCCCCCCCCCTGTGGTAAAAACTCCAGGCAGTATATCTCCTTTTAATTGACTTCAATCAATATAGTTTATCTTAATTTTTCTTAGTAGGTAAGAAATTGAGTGGACTGTATGTACTTGTAAAAACTGCCTGAAATTAATCTCACACAAATTGGAGGGACAATTTGTAGCTTAAACCACTTTGTAATGGCTCCTTCTTAAACTACCAATTGTTTACCTAAGATTTATTTATTATAATATTTTATCATACCACATATGGAGGTCTAATCTACTATTATTTCAATAATTATTACTAGTTATGAATACTACTACTACAATATAACTAGAATGGCCTTATCTGAGCCTGTAGTAAGGGCCTGCTAAGGCTGTGTCATGTAGCATCTATGTGGGTGTGGCCCTGTGCCTCATGGTGTTGGGGTTGTTCATATTTGTAACCGTCTTAAATTTGATACTAAACAGTGCACTAGAATAATAAACAAATACTTGGTAAGACGGATACTGGAGTACTCTTATTTGTAGTAGTGGTGTTGATATGGCAGTTTCTTAAGGTAGAGTAGGTCTGCTTTTTAGCCATTAACACAACACACACGAGCCTCCTATTGTTATTGTTTACGTGTGAGCGTGGCGTCTGTAAGAGACGCTCTGCCTCCCTTGTTCCAATATTGTGGTTCTACTTCTAAGTTAAATTTACGTTAACAAGGGAATCAAGCTATATTTTGGTGTTAATAATTATATTCAGTCTTATTGAACACTTTTTTATTCAATTTAGACATTAAACTGTTGTATGAACAGTGGTTTAATAATGTAAATACTGCGGCGACGTCGATGACGTCACGGAGTCTCCCATTCTCTAATTATCTAAGTATCTAAGAGGATACTGTTAAGGGAAGACTATACTATTTGGGTATGAGTGTGTTGGTTTCCCGACATAATTTCGGGGGGGAAGAACACGGGTCGAAGCCCCGGTAAGGACTGCGATCACTTTATTCTTCTCCTTCAGAATTATAATGCTGCTTTAATTTGAGTTTACATTGTTGAGCTGCAGTCCTTTGGGGACGTATGTCCCGTACTGGTGTATCGTGTGCTGGAAGTCGCTGTACGTCTTCGTTCCTGGCCAGTTCTAAAGGAACTAATTTCTCTAAAGTTTTGAGAGTAGTGTTGCCTCGGCATTTTACTTTCACTATTCTCAAGATGCCCTGGCTCTCTGGATGAACAGAGACTATTTGACCTAAAGGCCACTCTGAGCGTGGTCCATCACTATCCACCAGAACTATGTCACCAGGGTTCAAGTTAATTAATTCTGTTGTAGGGGTTGTTTGCCCCGTAATGATACTCTCTCAGAGCTGTAAGGTATTCTCGAGTCCATACGTCATTCCACCGACTTATCACCCTTGATAGTTGTTTGAAACGTTGAACCAAATCACTCTCTTGGACATATGAAGGATCCTCTGGTTCCTCGTCCGTAAGGGACACAAGTGTTTTGAGAGGTCTACCATACATCAAATGAGCTGGACTTAATGGTTCACGCTGCAAAACATCATCAGAGAGGTAGGTGACTCGTGCTTCTATCTCTATGACTACTGTTTGAAGCTCCTGCAGGTCAATCTTTTGGCGGTGTAGGGTTTTCCGTAGAGAACGTTTTACCGTACCAACCATGCGTTCATAGAAGCCTCCGTGCCATGGTGCTCTGGGAGGTATGAACTTCCAATGGCACTGCCGTTGATTTAGGGCTGTGCGTACCTTTGGGTGTGTCCAGATTTTCCTCAGACATGCTTCTCCTGCCACTAAGTTGGACCCATTGTCTGAGATCATTAACTTAGGTCAGGATCTACGTGAAGCAAACCTGCGGAAAGCCTGTAAGAATGCTTCGGCACTCATATCGGGAGTCACTTCTAGATGGACTGCCCTTGTTGTGGCACAAGTAAAAAGACAGATGTAAGCTTTTACTGGTTTCTTGTCTTTAGTGCCTGTAAGTGTTAGTGCTCCTGTGAAATCTACTCCTGTAGTCTCAAAGGGACGAATATGTACGACTCGTTCCTTCGGAAGTGGAGGAGGGCCAGGATACGGACACACTCTGGCCTCGTATCTCCGGCAAATAACACAGGATTTGATTATTGATTTTACTGTCTGTCTACCTTGGGGTAGCCAGTACTGTTGTCTTAAGTCTGTGAGAGTATCTAATACCCCACCATGCAGAGTGCAGTATTTGTGTATATGTAACACAATTAGTTTGCTTACTATGTGGTGACGAGTAGGATCAATTACCAAAGTCCGAGGTGGTTCTGGGTTCTCAGTGGGAACAGTAACATTGGTCACAATGACTTGTGGCTTTTGTTCAGGCCACTGGTCGCTGATTAGCCACTGAGGTCCATTGAACCACATCTCTGCCTTTGTTAATTGCCGTAAAGTCAGTCCTCGGGAGAGATAGTCAGCTGGATTCTCTTTTGTGGGTACATATCTTAGTTTATACCCTGCTGACAACTCTCGTATTTCCTTAACACGGTTACTCACGTTAGGATTCTTACTGTTATTGTTCTTAACCCACTGTAGCACTGCCTCATTATCTGACCAAACTACTGTTTCTTTAAAGTGGATGTGGCGTAAGGCCTTGATCAAATAATGAGCCAATCTTACTCCTAACAGTAAGGCTGTTAATTCCAGTTGTGGCAGTGATCTTTTCTTTAAAGGTGCCACTCTGGCCTTTGATGTGAGCAAATTGGCTTGCCCATTGTGACCAGGTAAGCTACTGTGCCGTAAGCTTTTCCTGAGGCATCACAAAATACATGTAGCTTAATTGGTTCTTTTTCATTTACTACTGTGTTCCTTTGGAAACTTGACAGACTCTAGGGTAATTAAATCTTTTACTAAACCTTGCCATTTTTCTTGTAGAGCAGGTGTTAGAAGATCATCCCAGTCAATCTTTTGTTGCCAACATTCCTGTATTATCAACTTCCCATTAATCAGTACTGGGCTTAATAGTCCTAATGGGTCGAAGGGTTTGCTGACTTGTGATAGTAATTTTCTCATTGTTAAGTTAGTGGTATCAGGCTCCACTGACTTGATTGTCAACTGATCTGTTGTCGTGTTCCATTCGATACCTAGTTCCTTTGTCATCTCGGGTACCTGGTAATCGGGAAATTCAGTTGAGATCAGTTGATTTAATTTTTCATTGTTAGAGACCCAAGATTGGAGAGGCATATTGGCTCCCATTAATTCTCGATTGGCCTCATGGTATATGTCCAACAGTTTACTTTCACTGTTGGTTGTACCTTGAAAATTATCCACATACAGGTTTTTGCTAATTTCCGTCTTGTTTGGGCTATTGGACTTCTTCAAGTGCGTATCCAAGGTAGCTTGGAGCAGAAAAGGAGATGACGTGGCGCCAAAAATGACAGAGGCAAACCGGTAAGTGATTAATTCACTGTTCGGATCGTTAGGATCCTTAATCCATAGGAACTTTGTGTAGTTCCGGTCTTCTTCTTGAAGACCTACCCTGAGGAATGCCTTGCTGATGTCGGCCGTATATGCATAAGTCCCAATACGGAACTTTAACAGCACGTCGTAAAGCCTTTGTGTTAGGCTAGGGCCAGTTTGAAGACAGTCGTTTAACGAAACACTACTCGGCTTAAGGGCAAAGGAAAGGCCAAGACAACAGCACGGCTATTGAACGTGTTACCATCTGCAGGTGGCTATGTTTGCCTAACAGACCTGGTATTACGGCTAATACCAACTCCTGCACCCTGTAGAACACCAACATGCCAACCCAGTAATGTGTGTGCATGACTAGGAGACCTATGTCTCCACCTGCAACCTCAGAGACATGTCCCGAGGTAAGAGCCTTGATCCCCCTGTACACAACGTTATGGGATCCTGGCAACCCTCTTGGCATTTGTCCCTGAACAACTAGCCCAGATGATGACTGGACCTAAAAACAATCCTCTGGACTCAGTTATATATCAGAGTAATCAATACTGGCTCAGCTACCATGGGAAGCTGAATCAACCTCTAGCTACCCGTCAATCCATTTATGGCACCAAAACCAATGAGATCACAGGTGTTGCGCTTAAAAGTACAACCTGAGAACTTGATTGTACCATGAAATAATACAGAAGGAGAACTCGATGACAAATTTATCGGAAGTTGTTACAAATGATAACCCAAAGGAAGGTCACTACTTACACACGTCATTGTGTACAGAAGAAGTCTGCAACTACCACCATTATGGATATGTATTTAATTGCAGTGCTAAAATGAT
>WNGS01088391.1:0-11032 GCA_020271785.1 Procambarus virginalis
TTCAGGTAGTTCAGTATGCAGCCACACGCAAGGGTTGCAATTTAGCTGTTGGTTATAGTGCCACTGTGATGGACATTAACGTAAATGAAACTCGATAATGTAGTAGTCTGTCTCTTGTTATTAAAACTTGTTAAATTTTGTTAAACAGTCTTTGATGTCAACCTTCAACTATTCTGTGCCACACCCATGTTCTGATATTTGATATTGTTGTTTTGATCTTTGATATGACGGCTGTGCTCTTGGGAATTCGAATTCCAATTCATAGCGCCACAACAAATATAAAATTTGATTGTGAGAACCCGTCGGTTACCCTTTATTGGTTTTAACGTCATGTTTAACTAGGAGGAACCAGCGGCCTATTGTGGACAGTTTTCACCCCTGCTGGTGGAAGCCTGGCGGTTTGCTCCCGCTTCTCCTTTTTCTACTGGACTCATGCTTAACTGCCAAGAGCAGCCTTTAACTTGTAGTCCACCTCCTAAGGGAGGTAGGCGTAGAGAAAAAATCTCACAGCTGGCGCCCAACGTGGGGCTATGCAACTTGGGTTCGAGCCCATGCAGGGCAGTCTCATTGATTTTTAAAGTAACATAAAAGCTATCATTGCAGAACAATGGGGCCAGGATGGTTGAAGGTATGTTTTGTGCACGGTTGTCACACACAGGTACACACACACCACACACACTGTAGGAAAGAGGTATTTCATGGTAATATGTGGTGAAATCTGTCTGGCTTTTCGTGGCTGCTAGCTAGGGACATTGACACACTCGTGAGTGAGTGGGGTCAGCTCAGCAGCAGGTGTCGTGGACACCAAGCCAGCGTGCAACAGTGGTTGCAAGGGGTGCACTCAGGATATGCCTGAGGTGCAAGACACCACCTACCTGAGGGTAGACGAAGCTTCTAGAAGTGACCTCAAGCGTGAGAGGTCTCATTGGACGACAGTGTAGTTGTCAAGGGTGTCATAGAGTGTAGTTGTTAGATACACCTTAGGATCTTAGTGGGAGGTCGCGCCACCAGCTAAGGATCCGAGTTGACTTCTTTAGAGAAAGGAGAGTAATTATCTGTAGTTAGACAGGTGAGGAATTCTTGCCAGAGTGGGGACTGTACACCCCAGGAAGAATTCATGTGTAGTCACTTGAGAGGTTGAGCAGAGGCTCCCGACTGAGAGGTTGAGCAGAGGCTCCCATTTTCAGAGGTGACAGCAAGGCCGAGTTCGAGCCTGATGGTGAGAGCGCAGCAAGTCAGTGCTGGCTCAAGAGCAGATTGCAAGGGGCAATCTCACACAGGGAAGGGAAGCAAGCCCACCCTAGTGCACTTAACCTGGTGACAAGGTATGAAGGTAAAGATGCCTAGCATGGCAGCACTGAGAAAGACGATTCGATGGATGCATACATCGATCGCCTTTGAAGAAAGGCTGAAAATGCAAGATGGCAAAGGTCATTTGGGCTGGTGATTTTCCATGGTTCAGATCCCCAGCAGCATAATGATTTTGTTCTTTAAGGATTGCCTTGGTAAGGGTTATAGTAGATCTGCAGAGGGAATGCTGATCACATTCCAAGTTATGTCCAGGTAGAAACGGACCGGGGAGTTTGACAGATGTCAAGAGTTTCGCTCATGTCCTTGTTAGAGGAGCGAGACCGAGGAAAAGCAAGGGAGAGACCCCAAGCTCAGTAGGGTGAGTGTAGGTGCTTGTAGAAGGGCTTTCTCCCAGATAGTTCAGTCGGTAGAGCAAGACCGGCTGGTGTTGACAGTTGGACAGGTAGGGTGATCCTGTCAACTTGTTGCAATGTCAGGTGGAAAACTGACAGTAAGTTCTTAGTAGGCTGAGGGGAGGTAAAGTACTTCACCGGTAAGGCCACACCAATGTGTTGCTCATGTGTCCAGTATGACACAGACCGAGGATGGAAATGGGAGGTTCAGTGATGGAAATGGTTGCGAGGTGTTGAACCGCCAGGACCAGAGCTAGAGCCAAACATGTTACCACTCCAAGGTCAGGCAGCACCACCAGGGTGATCCGGTGGTAGTGCACAGAGACCCTCAGGCCAGTGTTGTATAGGAAACAGAGTTACACACTTCACACTTGTTTAGCTAGTACACCTGTTGGGCAGTGTGTGCAGAAAACTAGCTGGTGTTTTGAATGTATTTTCCTTGCAGGAAATATATTCTTTAGTGGGAGGTAGTGTGAGGAGATGTAGAATCTCCTCAGCTAGTTTTCCTAGTTTCTAGAATAGGCTAGTCGCTCTAGGGACTCTAGAAACTGAAGCTTTCAAAATTTACATATACTTGTTGGGTGTCATATGAAAGCTTATGTTAAATGCTGTCAGTTAAAACTAATTAGAGGTCTGTGATTGCTCTGTAGAGAGAATTACAGCAATTTTTCCTGTTTTGTGAAATAGGAGAGATTTGAGAGTGATGGTGTGAGGTTTATGACTCAAGAACCGTTACGGGTGGGGGGACAGTGGGGGAACGTTGCCTTCCCCCCACCAAGGAGACGTTGAGACGTTGTGTTAGGCCTCACCCTCCCTGTGACGTCACGCCACGCCACCAGGCGAGGGACCCTGTGATTGGCTTAGGCACTTCTACCCTAGGCCGAGTTTTGGCGCCAATGATTGTTATTGGAAGCGGCACCAGGAGTCGTGCCGGCTTCCTGCTGATTGGTCCAGCAAGGTAGGGGGGGGAGATATGGGGATGTGAGTCTCTCTAGCCCGCCAAGAGTTTAGTTTGAATTGGGCAGCAAGGGTGTGAGGAGTGTCTAGGTGGGGGTGGCGGGCCTGCCACCCCCACCACCGTTATCGCTCCTGTCGTTCAGTTTATTCATCTTGCATGGCACTCCAGCCACCCTGGGTGTGTCGAAGCCCAAATTCGCGTGAAACTGGGACTGGTAAATACAGGAGAGGAAGTAGCCTCAGACAGTGATCACCCATGGGGCAGCTACCAGAGCCCCATGGGGTAGCAGGTGGCTCAGATTATCCTGTATGTTCATGGACAATTGGGTGGAATAATGGGCAGGGCCTACCAGTGTAATGAAGGTGTTATTACAGGCCCCTGTTGGACTTTGAATTCCGCCCGACGTCGTCCATGTGGTAGGTGACGCCGGCCAGTGTCACCCTTGTCACCCCAGTGTAAGAGCGAGTCATGCTCTAGTTTGTTGGGGTTAGTGGTGATTCCCCATCCACATGTGTGTATGCCCCCAGGCGCCACGTGGCCACCCCCAGCCACCCTGCGTCCCACGGCCCGGCCCGGCCGGCCCGGCCCAGCCACCCCCCTTTACCCCGCGCGCGCAGCAGCCCGGTGGGGTGGGGTGCTGTGACGTCACGCGCCACCCGTGGCCACCCTCCTGAAGGCCACGCGGTGGCCACATGTTGGCCACCACCTTGGCCACCCCCTTGGCCACTTTCCCAGGACAGCCTAGGGCCACATCTTGTCGACGCACGAGGAGCAAGCTAAGTGTTGACAGCCAGGTGGTAAGGACCTGGGAAATGAGAAAATGTGTGGAAGGACACGTGAGTACTTTAACAGTGTCTCAGTATTAGTGGAAATCATAGTAAAAGTTGTGTGGCTCCCCTAGCCCGGCCAGGCTAGGGAAGCAGCTGAGACACCTGTCTGTGGCACGCCCAGGTGACTGTGGGGCAGTACCTGGAGAGGGAAATTGTCACAGTAAATCATGTAGTGATATAATTGTATATCTGTAGAGATAATGTGTGTAGACTGACTTGAGTTTGGGACCAGTCAGTGTAGAAAATCATCATATAAATGAACCAGTCTGTCGATTCTGTATAATCGTTCAGCCTTGGTTAGTGCCATGGTACCGCAGGTGTAATTAGGCCAGGTTAGAGTTAATTAAGCAGGCCCGTGGGGCAGGGTTATTAGTGGACATCCTGAGGTCTGTATATTGTCCTGGTGATTAATTTGCATTGTTTATGGAGGCCATTTCCATATGTTTCATTTGCATGTTGCATGTATTGTGTTGTGTGGTGAGTCAGTAGATGTGATTGCTGACTGATTACCTAATGATGTCATTAGCATGGGGGGCATGCTGACGGTATCATTATGTGCAGGTTTGTGCAGTGTTATCAGGTATACGTTATTACTGTCCTAGGAACTGTGTTGAGGATTTAAAGGGACCCTTTGAGTATTCAGGGAAATTCTCAGTCACTTAATGAGAGCGAGCAATTAGTTAATTTGCCTAATTATGGGAGAATTAGTGCCAGCTGTCCGCGTAGAGCGACGGTGCCTTATATTAACGTAAATTGTCTTGCTGAAGCCACCGGGATCGGGCGATCTTTTGCAACGTTTGCAAGATTAGAGGGGCAGTAATATTGGGATACCTTGATTTGTTGCAAAACCGTGTGTATTACTGTGTGGGCATAGTAATTAACGAGTTGCAGTAGTCGCAACCGTATGTGGGCAGTGCTATTTTATGTTGTTTTGCATGCCATTATATGTGTGACCTATGTAACCTTAGGGTTACTTTGTTTCTTTAAGTTGTGTTGAGAACTTGAGGATTCAGTGAGTTAATTAGGGGTAATTAACTGGATAAGGGGTGCACATTTGTAGTTGTTGAATGAGTGAGGGCTGTTATGGGAGAACAGTGTTGAACTTGAGCTTGTGGGAATACGTTTCCGGTGCAATTAATTGTCCGTGTGACAATTAATTGACCACTCTAGCTAATTATGTAATTAGCATTCTCATCATGAATTCACGTAGTGGGAGAGGATCTGTCAGAGTCTGTCAGTGATAGTGTTAACGTCAGTTGCTCGAGACTAATTGCCTTTCGGGGTTGGGGCAATTAGTGGCTCATGATAATTAGTGGAGTAATTAACATCTGGAGTCTTGAGGACTCAGATGACTCGGTAAAGCGAGGTCATGGGGTTAGCATAATACGTTATATTAATCATATTCTGTCTGGTGACAGTGGATTAAGTTGCACTCATTGTTAATTAGTAATTAACTCCTCTTCCGTGAATTCACAGTGTTTGATGAGACCTGCTTAGGCAGTGCGGAGTGAGACGTATTTATGTATGATTAATTATCGGTCCTGGTGACAGTTAATTAATTGCTCGAGGTTAATTAGGGTAATTAGCACTCATAGTAAAGTAATTAATGACACACAGACTGTTGAGAAGCCACCCACTTGGGGTAGGCTTAGTTAACGTAACTCAATTGGGATGTAATTAGTGGTCCGTTTGACCTTAATTAAGAATTACTCACTGAATACTTGCAAGGAGTCAAGTGTGATGTAATTTAAGAGTTTGAGTTATTGTGACAAGAGGACTTGTGTTAACGTAGAGTACTATCATGTTGTTGTCTAGGTTGAGACACTTGTTTGTGATTAAAGTAGTACTTTGTTGCTGACTGCTGTGATCAGTCAATTTCCATCATTATTCACATAATCAATGTTGTAATTGATTAAGGCAATTGCTTTTGGTTATCGTCTAGTGACGAGGGTAAAGTAACTTAGGGATGAGTGGAGCTGTGTCCCAGAATCCCACCTTGCCTGACTTTGTTCACTTTAGTTGTGATAGGGGGAGTCACTGTTGGACTACCCGCCAAGTTACGGGGGTCTCTCCTGTTTGTAAGGAGGACCTTAAGCTCGTGATTAGAGTAGCTGGACACCGGAAAGCCGTGTCACTATTGATTGCTTGCTTGTGTCATCAGTGGATCCTTCTTTTGTTCAGTTAGTCATGTTGTCAGCCCGAAGTGTCAGCAGGATGGAGCCTGCTGTCATTTCTCGAGGGGCTGTTGAATAGCTGTGTTGCAAATGCCACTGGATGGACATTAACGGAATTAAATCACTCGCTGTGGTGTAACTTAGTCTGTGATATTTTTCTTTGATTTGCAATATTGCGTCATCAGTGGGCACACCTGTGTTCAGGTTAGTTCAGTATGCAGCCACACAGCAAGGGTTGCTAGTTAGCTGTTGGTTATAGTGCCACTGGATGGACATTAACGTAAATGTAAACTCGATAATGTAGTAGTCTAGTCTCTTGTTATTAATAAATTGTTTAATTTTGTTAAACGGTCTTTGATGTCAACCTTCAACTATTCTGTGCCACACCCATGTTCTGATATTTGATATTGTTGTTTTGATCTTTGATATGACGGCTGTGCTCTTGGGAATTCGAATTCCAATTCATAGCGCCACAACAAATATAAAATTTGATTGTGAGAACCCGTCGGTTACCCTTTATTGGTTTTAACGTCATGTTTTACTAGGAGGAACCAGCGGCCTATTGTGGACAGGTTTTCACCCCTGCTGGTGGAAGCCTGGCGGTTTGCTCCCGCTTCTCCTTTTTCTACTGGACTCATGCTTAACTGCCAAGAGCAGCCTTTAAACTTGTAGTCCACCTCCTAAGGGAGGTACGCGTAGAAAAAAATCTCACAGAGCCAATGTTTGTTTCATAAAAGCATAAGTTGTGTAGATAAACTAAAAGTCTTTGAAAATGTAATAAGTTTTACGAAACGCGCTCAAGTGTACCATCAGACTAGAAATAAAGAATGAATTTTGGAGAATTGATTTTTAATTTACCGTCATCAGTAAAAAGAAACATAAGGAAAATTGAGAAAATTCGTGTTAGAATTATTAATCTTAATTTTTCGGTCATATTTATAACATATGTCTACAGGAAAGACTGCTACCAAAATATACTAATATATATATATATATATATATATATATATATATATATATATATATATATATATATATATATATAATATATATATATATATATATATATATATATTATATATATATATATATATATATATATATATTATATATATATATAATATATATATTGCAGAAGATAGATTTGCAGAAGATGGGTAAAGATAGAACTGCAGAAGGCCTATTGGCCCATATTTTTTGATGTTTCTATATTGGAGCGGAGTCTTGAAGTGGGTAGAATATAGTTGTGCGTTAATTGGCTGTTGATTGCTGGTGTTGACTTCTTGATGTGTAAACATCAAGAAGTCACATCAAGAAGTCAACACCAGCAATCAACAGCCAATTAACGCACAACTATATTCTACCCACTTCAAGACTCCACTCCAATATAGAAACATCAAGAAATATGGGATAATAGGCCTTCTGCAGTTCTATCTTTACCCATCTTCTGCAAATCTATACCCATTGCTCCGTGTTCTGTGTTTTGTTGAAAGTTTGTTTTTCACCCCACTATTGTATTACATCACCTCACTCAAATGCAGGTATAAGAGCCAATGTTGTTTCAGTCATAAGTTGTGTGTGGATAAACTAAATTCTTTGAAAATGTAATAAGTTTTACGAAACGCGCTCAAGTGTCGCGTCAGACTAGAAATAAAATGAATTTTGGAGAATTGATTTTCATTTACCGTCACCAGTAAAAAGAAACCTAAGGAAAATCGAGAAAATTCGTGTTAGAATTATTAATCTTACTTTTTCGGTCATATTTAATAATATATATATATATATATATATTTTTTTTTTTTTTTTTTTTTTTTTTTTAAAGTTTGTGAGGGTACCACCTCTGGTGCCAATGTGGGGACCCATAGCCTCGGAGAAGAAAATAAAACGTATTCAGAGGAGACCTTGTGGTTTCTCACTGAACACTAATATTTTCTTCTCCTACCACCCCCATTCTTTTGTATGTACACATATATATTTGCTTTATTTGAACTGTGTTACAAAAAAGGAGTTACATATAGGTTACAAAGATGGTTATCATAGGTTGTCGAGTTCCTCCAGCTCCTCAGATGGCGGGCAGGAACCCTGGATGCAGTGCGCATTTCCCCTCTGTATCGCCACGCTGAGGCGCTGGAAAAGAAAGCTGGCAGCTCTAGGGTCCCTTGTTGTTTCAATGAGCCTAGAACCCAGTTCCTTCAAAAAACTGGTAGCACTTTTACCCCAGGCGCCGAGTGTCTCAGAAGCAATGGGGACAAAATTGTAGTGGTGATCAAGTTCTCTATACTTACGGGATTTGGCTGCTTCCCTGTGGGTGGCAGCGCCACCTGGTTGTGCAACACTGAGGTCAATGTAGGTGTTAGCCAGGGTTGATACGCACGTGTAGTCCCATACCAACTGCTTGCCATTCTTCCAGGGGTTCACTGTGATACCATCCGGGCGACCAATAAGAGCATCAGAGTTACGGGGCGTTAGGTAACGAGGCTCTCTCTCGGCTGGGCATCCAGCTGTGGTGAGGCTCCTCTTGATGATGTCGTTAACTTCACTGTGCCTCGAGTGCCATCCTCCCGTGCTTTGGCAGAGTAGGCCATGGTGGCCGTACCTGTCAGCCACCACCTCGCCGCAAATACACCTATATCTGGTGTGGATTGGGGCAGCAAGGCGGAGGGCCACAGCAATTCGGAGGGCGTGTGGTGTGAGACGCGTGCCAGTTGCCGACATTGGGGTTGCTAACAGGAAATCCCCTGCATGAGGGGCTGCTACTGCTGTGAGGCGAGCAATGTCGTGCTGTGTTGATGCAGCACCCAGGCACTCTGCAGCAACTTTGTCTACAATGGGGCATCCCAGCTGGATTGCCTGTGGGCTTTTGGGGATGGTGGTTGAGGTGATGGGCCTGCACGAGAGGCCCACTCTGTGGCACAGCGTGTAAAATTGGGATCATGTACACCTGCCAGCTGATGTAAGTGGGCAGGTAGAATTTCCTTCACAAGGTCGTCGGATGCTGATAAGGAGGACAGGAAGGCTGGAACAGCGATTTGCGTTGCTGTTCGAACTCCGAGGCCCCCAAGTCTTACGGGAAGAGAGGCTTGTTTCCACTGCAGGTCATCAAAAGAGAGGTTAAGGGCTTTTTCTAGCATTGATTTCAGTAACCGGTCATACTCACTTAGTTTTTGGCTACTGTAAGATGGTGAACACCTCAGAAAGTAGGTTAACCTGGGGAGGGACAGACATCTGGTGATGAGGTAGAGTGCATCATGAGCATCAATATCCTCAATCCTCCCATCCATCCTCTTAAGGTCGGCGATTTTCTTATCAAGGACCTCATCGATGGCTTTCAACCCCAGGGGAGCTCCTAGGAGTGTGCTGTCTTCAGGTTTAGTTTTATGGATGTTTGGCAGAAGACCCTCTATTCTCTCTACGATGCCCTGGTTGGAACATATTATTTCACATTTAGAAGGGTTCAGGGTGAGGCCTAAAACTGCACCTTGCTCCTGGATTTTTCTGATGTCCTCCAGGAGGGAGTCTTGGGAACCAGCTAGGGTACCATCATCCAAGAACCAGATGTTAAGCTCGCTGGACAGGACCTCTGTGACTTGTTTGATGACTAAGCAGAAAAGGAGAGGAGCAAGGGGGTCACCCTGTTGGACGCCTTCCCGCGAGTCAATTTCATGTTCGCCAAAAAGTAGCTTAAGATCCATACTGTAGCATGAATGTACGAAAGGGTAGAGGGAAGGGAAATGACTATGAACCGCACGGAGTACAGCATCCCTCCGCACCAAATTGAAGGCATTTTTGAAATCTAGCTTGATAAGGGCCTTTTCGTCTGTGATATTGGCGATGAAGGCTCGAGCTGCATGGGCTGCCGCCTCACACCCTTGTGGAATGCCAAACCCAAGCTGTTTTGGCTTCAGCATGTTGGCCGCTGCATCACTAACTGTTCTTGCGGCTGCCTTTGCGACGAGACGCCGGAGAGAATTGCCCACAGCTATTGGCCTGATCCCTCCATCCTTTTTCTTTAGAGCACAGAGGGATGCTCCAAAAAAAAAAGGTCTTATGGACGGTGGTATGTTGCCAGCTAGACATGTGTTGGTGAATCTGGTTAGTTCCACCAAGAGGTTCTTTGCAATGTCACCCAGTGCAGGGTTGAGCATTTGCTTGAGGTGGTTGGGTTTTAGTCCTGTGAACCCACCTGCTGATCCGGTTGGGAAGGACATGGCTGCTTTATGGACCACAGATTCAGCCACCCAGAGAGGTTCTGCTCCGGTAGCCCCCACTTGTACAATGTCGTCCTCACTCGGAGCCCTGGCAGGGTGTTTCTCCCTTAGGGCTTGAGCTGTTGCGGCATCTCTATCGGCAATTGAGTCCTCACTGGTGATGACTCTTATTGCGCCAATAGTGTTTCCTTCTTCTATTTTCTTGGTGACTGATGTTCTGATTTTTGATGTCTCGGATATGGCACTGTTGCTCTTCCTGCCGTGGGTGTTTCTCGCTCGAGTGGAAAGGCGCACCTGGTTGTCCTCCCTGGGAAAATCATTTATAGCTTTGATGATTGAGGCAGCTAAGGTTTTGTCTCTCCTTGCAGGGGTGGCTAGACATATGTTGCCAAACAGTAGGAGGTTGTGCCATGCTTGGGTAGTTCCAGGAGAGTCGTTGACCTTTCTCAGGAGGGCAGATAATTTGGCTGCTGCGTGGGGGCGGGCTGCTTTAGGGATGTGTTGCAAGGTTCTGGCTGATGTTGCTTTGATAGCCTCTAATAAATTTTCCGTGGGAATGAAGGTCTGGGAGGTGTTTTGCCTGACGGGCGGTGGTGGGCTGTTGATTGGTGTTCTCCCTGGGAGGGCGCCCAGAACCCAAACACCTGGCTCTGTTGTGGTAATGATTGCGCACATTACCGTCACTCGACCGGATAAGGCATACCCTGTCACACGTCTGACATCTGCCTTGTCTACCCCTGCTTGGTGGCTCATCTTGGCTTGGAGAAGCCTGGCTGGCTATTGAGAGCTGCGACATGGGCGGGCGCTGGGCGGGCACTAGGCGGAGGGTGGACGGCGGGTGGAGACTGGAGGGTGGGCGGCGGGTTGGAGGCTGGGGGCATGATCAGCTGGCCGTGGCACTCACTACTCAGATGAGTGGTAATACATATAACCACCTCTTATACAAAGTGTGGGTATACACCCACTACACAATATGTGGGTATACAATGGGTGGGTGGGTGGCGTAGACACACATGGGAGCCTCCCGCTCTATGGGCGGGTGGCAAGGTGGCCTCGTGGGTGGGGAGGCGACGTGGTGGGGTGGGGAAGGAGGGGGAGAGCAGGTACTTCCCGGCCTGGGCGCTGGGTGGGGGGGCGGGGTCAGGGCGACACTAACACT